>JAZKJV010003696.1:0-276834 GCA_037367405.1 Ottelia alismoides | reverse complement strand
TGTATCCCCATCAAATCCCTTATTATATATACGTTTAAGATATTTGCTAATTATTAAAAATAAAAGTGTATCTTGTACTTATTAAAAATCACATGTAAATCAAAGTAAAAAAAATGTAAAATTATTGCATTTGTAATTTACATTATTTTTCAATAAATATACCATAAGTTATAACAGTGGAAAGGCAACCGTATAAAAATTATATAAATATTAGATTCTTTTTATTCTTATCTCTATAATTTATATGTATTTTACAAAGTTATTAAATGCAATAAAGTGATATTATTATCGCTAATTTTTACATTCATATGTATAAAAAATTTAAACTTTTGGAAGTTATAAATAAAAAATCAAAATATATTTGAAAAATGCTTGAAGTAATGAAAAAAATCTTCTCAATAAAATATATAATAACGATTATTATTCATTTCAAAAGTATGTTTGATTTTTACAATTAATTAAAAAAAATAATGGAAAATTTAGTATATGGATCACCATTTTATGAACCTTTAGCAATGAATTCTAAATTTATTACGATTATAAGAGCAAATTATACTTTTTCTAAGAATAATTTTCATTTTTATATAGTTAACATAGAAAGATAAATCCACAAAAGATTTAAAATATTAGATGCCATAGATAATTTTGTAGTATCGATTTTATGATTGAAAGGATTTGAGTAATTAATTTAAAAATTATGGCAATCATTCTCCATTAATTGGAGAGAAGAAAGTCCAAATAGGGATAAGGGAGTTTTTATTTGGATAAGGTTTTATTTGTATATGGGATGAAGTCCTTTTATCCTAGGATAAACAAAAGATAATTTGTCACATAAAAGTTATCACATCATGACAACATTATATATTATGTCACTATCTTGATATTTTTTCTTTCTTATTTTTCGAACCAACCGAACAAAAATTAAGGTTAAATATAATGTATTTATACAATCCCCATTTATCCAGCTAACGTCTACATAAAATCTACAACTTTTTAGGAAATTATTCGAGAATCTCAACAATCGTGCATTAACTTTAGAGGTATGGTAGAGGAGAAAAAATATTTTATATTTGAATTTGGGAGGAGCACTTGTGTTATTTCAGTATTTTTTAAAAAAAGGGGGCATCATTTGATAAATCAAATAGATTGTTGGATTTTGACAAGGTGAGCTTCAATAAGTATTGCAAAATGGAGGGGGTGCACGTGCCTAGTCTCAAAGATAGGTGTTTGGATTTTAGCTAGTAGTGATGTGTCTAATAGGGATGGGGGATGAGGATACAGTTAAGGAGCGCCTAACAAATTTGAGAGGTATCGATCTACATGAATGTCGTGTTTGCATTTTCGAGGTCAATGAGGTCTAAGTCATGACATCACTCAACAAATCTCCTATAATGGTTGGAATGGTGGCCTTTTGGAACAAGATTAGTTTTGGAAGCGAATGTTATTAAAGTCCCCGATGAGCATAAGGTGGGCTCCATCCACCGAGATAGCCTCCAAGTGGTCAGGAAGGTGTCTTTGTTTAATGTGTACGAGGGCCAGTAGACATAATAGAAATGAAGATTATTTTTTTTCAGGGTGTGGTGTAGGTTAATCGAAGTACATAAATCATAATGATGCAACTAAACTAAGGCATGATAAAATTGAGGAGTCCCATCCGGATAATATACCCCATGATTTACCAGCGGTATTCGCATGTCAGGAGAAGGCATCCAACAAAGATAAACGAATTGTACGAGCTGGGACTCTACTCCTAGTTTCTTGGAAGGCAAGAAGGTTTATACTAAATTTCCTAATACTGTTGATCCATGTCATTTTCCGGGGGCCGTCAAGGCCACGAATATTCCACGATAGTAACTTGATATTCATTAAGAACGAGTGTATCTCCACATGGTATGGATTAGAGTGGTTACTCAAAAGGATGGGATTTTCGACCTTCAAATTCGATCTAAGAAGTAATTCTTTTGGGGGAATCCTTGAATGACAATCGTAACTTGGGTACCGTTTCTTCACACATTTTCAAGGTGTTTGAATTGATGAGTTCCTTATATAACTAGAGAGAGACGTCGACGAGAGAGTCATCATAAATAGAATGAGGGATGGGGATAAGCTTGTCATTAGGGGTACCTAAAGTTAACGATTCATTGTCTTTTTGTCCCATACGAGGGGTGGGTTCCTTCTTGGTCGTGGCAGAGGTGGAAGTCTTAGACCCAAGAGGAGTGGCTGGAGTAGAGGGGGTGGAGCAGTCGTCGGTGCAGATTTGATGATGAGGGTTGCCTTAATTTTTTTCCTTGGCTTGCTTAGACAGACGCCATGCCGCACGCTTGATAATATTTTCATCTATGTTGGTGCCCTGTGCTTTCGGCCAGAGGATGGTGCTCTCCGTTGACTGCCTATCAAGGTCCTTTGTGAAGCAAAAGCCATCATCATGAGAGTAATCATGATGTAAGGGGAAAAAATGGATCGATGTTGACTATGACCAGACCGTGTCAAGGAATAGATAAAATGGGGGTTGCAAGTTCAACAATAGGAGATGATGGTACTTTTTCTCAGTCCTATGTGAAAAGGAAGTTCTAAGCAGGTTTTGCGGGTTGGCATTTAAGAACCAAGAAGCAGGTGGTGGTGGTGGTGTTCTTTGATGAGTGAGTATCGTAATTGTTGAAGGAGACATCCCAGTACTGGTTAATGAGGTGGAATGTGGCTTCGAACACACCATCTGTTGTGACCACCTCAATGCCTTTAGGGATGGATTGGACCTTAGGGATGTCTACGAGGAGCCTAACCAGAGAGACATCATTGTAGTTCTCTGAAAATGGCAGGACTTTAAAGGCTAGACTCTTTCCGAAATTCATCATTAGGTTGTTAAGTACATATGGGTATATGTGGTGCAGTGGTAAGCCCAGGACATCCAGCCAGTATTGGTTGGTTTCCTTGATGTGCTTTGCATCGAATGAGGGAGACCAACGATTGAACCAGATCATGACCTTGGAGGTCCCCACAAGCTTTAGGTAAAGCGTCTCAGATGTGACTTTCAACGTTAACTTGGCACTTGGAAATTTTCCAGAAAAGCTGGAAAGCATCGTCACTCATTTCTTCAAGAAGAGCATTCTTGGCCCACTTGAAGGAGGATATGTCGATGGAAAACTCTGCGATCACACAATGAAGCAGTTGTCGTTTTGCCACCAAGGATTTATGACACACACTTTAGCATATCGGATGAGGGATAAGATGTTGTTTACGTGAGATGTGGGTATTGGGCATGTGATCCCACGGTGAACCATTACACAATAAACGTTATTGGATATCATTCCTTAATCTGAAATAAAGAATAACATATTTGTATAATAGGTCCAAGGAAAGGATTCCAAAAGGGCTTTGAATCCCCAACAAATCAACAAGTAGGAGGAGGTTTGGACGAAGGGGAAAAGAACGATAAATATGGGAAGGCAACTGGTTTGCACGAGAGATGTGTTGGGTGCGTGGCAACTGCTCTTCTTTACATAGATCCAGAGGGACCCTACCGTTTTCTAGGGCATGCTTGGTTTCCAGGGTACTCCGGGGTATCCTGAGATATCCCCTGATCCATCCATGCATTCTTGAGTTGGGATTACTTGTATGGATCCTACATTTTCTTTGGTATAATATTTTTTAACCATGTTAAAATAAAAAAGTTAACATAAAAACAATGTTATAATCATTAAACACAATCAATGTCACATCACATCATATTTATCATTCCAACCCTCTCCAATCCTCTCAACCATCCAAACAGCTACTATTTAGAGGAGGATACCCTAACCCAACCCTACCAAGTTATAGAACTGACCCCTAGGAGTTTCCGGATATTGTATGGGGTAGTTGGACGGCGAGGATGGTACATTTTTACTAATGGGAGATGGGTTGAAAGAGGGTTGAGTAGCATAAGATAATCTTCGATTCACACAGGTTATCTGTGATTTTAATTGATGCTGATGGATTCATTATTGAATTTGTTTAAGGTGGGAAAGACTTCATCGATTTAGATGTCTAAGCTACCCCAAGAATGCAATATGATCCTCGTCGTGTCTGGGGGGTGTGGGTGTAAGAACATGAGGTGTTTTCACCATCAGTGTATTCGCGGATGTTGGAGAAACGATATTTGGGGGTTGGTTTGGAAACTGAGCTTGATTTTTTAGCTTCCGCTTGCTTCAGCTGTTTCTTGCTCGAGGGTGGCGGAGGTGGATGGGATGATGAGGTGTTGATAAGGAATTTGCTTGGGATTGGGATTTTGCCATGTCGTGGGGTGGGGGGAGGTTTTTTAGATAACTCTTTAAGGTTGTTAATCAAGATGTGCTTCTAGTAGCCTTTGCATCCCATTGTTAATGGAGAAGAGGTTGTGAGGGAGGGGCAGTGGTAGGGTAGGTGAAAGGAGAGAAAGGAAGGTGGGGGAGGATGTGGGAGGAAGTAGAGCGACGTAACTAGGTTCGTTGGAGGGAGGATCAACCATCCACTGGTGGTGCTATGGAGTCGTTTCTCGTTCCCTGGTTCGTATATGGTGTTTGTTACGTATACATGACATTCATAAAAACATTTATACCATTTGCTTAATGGAATGTGAGGTGAGCAACACCTCCTTATCTGGATATCTATCACATTATGGATTGTCAGGTTTTAAGTATTTTGTGGTGTGAATTCTTTGAGAAAACTCATCCAGAATAATGGAAGGGAAAATCATAAAAAAAGGAGGAATACTCTTATTATAACAAAGGAGTCCGAGGTATATACAAACACAATCTGTAAGTCCTTCATTAGAAACTCAAAACAAGAAAAAAATGATTGTGCATAGATTACAACAGGAAAGACCTCCATCGAGGGAAACAACCTTCTGATTAGACCATCATACACATTGATGTAAGTCTTTCTCGATGTTTACTAATGCTGAAATTAGATAAATCAATCAAGAGATAAAGTTGTGATGATATCCAAAAATAATTACAATAGCAGATAACAATTGATCACATTTGGATATCGAGAGAAGACCTTAAGCTCTCAACCAAATCAAAACATCTCCTTGATCCCTAACCTGATTCATTAGAACACTTCTCTTTATGTGTAGGCAAAGATCATAAACTAAGTTCATAATAAGATGAAGATACTAAAGATTTTCCCATATGAATTCTTGAAGAGGAACTATGGATGAACTACTGTATGTACAGTTGACCTTGACTTACACAGAACAGTGTTCAAGAAACAAAACTTTATTGGCAAAGTGATCTTTAGCATTGAAATTAACAAATTTAATCCAGAATGAAATGACGTAGATCAAACAAATTGAATCCTCAGGTCCATATTACTTGTGAATGCACAGAAAATCGCAGGAAGGAGTCTTACCTATTAAACACAACTATTGACCCGGAAAGAAAGGGAACATTTTTTATCTCTCAGTGAATCAAGCTCCTCTATGTTCATAGGAGTAATGATCTCCCTCAAGAGAAAGGCGTGTCACTAACGAAGCATCCATCTAATGAACGCTAGGAGTACACATGGATCGGATTTTGGCTTAATCCGTGTCCAATCCATGCTTAACAGATTTTTAATTTTTTTAATCCAATCTAATTTATTAAACATGCAAATCCAATCCAATCCACTGGATTACGGATTGGATCGGATTTTTAATGCTCATCTACTGCCACGTCATAACCTATGATTAAGTTTGTAGTACACTAAACCTCGACACATAAATCATGGCTCTAAAATTAAGAGCATGGATAAATGTGAAGAAAAGAATAGTTAATTTTTGGGAAATAAAATAATATATGCTTGTTATAGATTCTGTACGAGAAATCATTGTATAACTAATAAATGTAACATAGTTGTAATCCGTAGAAACTGTAGAAGCATCACGTTGACTTTATCGGACTAACCTGCATGAAATTAATTGTAAAAAATTAAAATAAAATATGTAAATGTGAATAAAATAAATTATACAAGGAATTAACCATCAAATAATAAATTTTGATTCCTTCATCTAATCATCAAGTAGCTGTGATTCTAAATTAGTACAACAACACTAACAAGTTAAAAGAAAATGCTAAGAAAATCTAATAATGCCAGTAACAACTCATAAAAGTTTAGTCTTAAAGATTAAAATGAGAAGACACAAGGTTGAATCACGAGATACATCTCCAAATCATCTTTGAATGCATATAATATCTTGTTTTTACTAAGCAAAGTAAAAATAGAACAAAAGCAATAATCATACTAGTTGTAAATATATGAATAAATAACTTTTTTACTAGCCGGAACAAGTGAGATCCTAAGAAACTTGTGAAATGTAGTCGCTACCATCTGCGGGTGTAACTTGGTATATCAAAAAAATAATGAAAGTTAGAATAATGTAATAGATGTTTAAAATGTTAGATGACACATATTATAAAATTGTATTTACCCAAAGTCTCGAGTTCTTCAAATTTCTCTTCCACATCAACTAATGATAAAGGAGACTTCAACCAATCCTGAGAACAAATCAAACATTCTACAAGCTTCAAAATCAACGAACTGCGAAATTGATCAAGAATGCATCCACCAGTGCTAAAAGTAGATTCTGAAGAAACAATAGAAACAGGGATCATTAAAACATCTATTGCAACTTGATAACTGAGAAAAATTGAGGGTCGCACGGTCTCACAAGGCGAGGCTACAGTCGATGAATTAACCACTCAACCTTTCACGGTTAGTCAGCAATTAACCCACAATAATTAATAAAGCAATCAATAGAGAAAATGTGAAATTAAAATTTATTGTCTCTACCATAAAATGCATAGAAGGAAAACATGTAGAGGTCAAACCACAGAGAGCAAAATGATAGCCTATGGTTATATATGTACAACCAAGTCATTCATTGATATAGGTCTTTTGTGGGTTTTTTGGATTTTATATATGATGAACTGGGTTTTTCAGAGGGTCTAGATGTCTCACAAGGCGAGAGATCCAGTCGCTGAGTCGACCGCTCCAAAATACCCTGATCAATCAACAGTTAACCCACAATAAATATATGCAATGAATATCCAAAAATGTGGAGTTAAAATTTATTATAACTCTACATGTAAATGTGTATAGGTGTAAGTACAGGTAGAGGTCGAACACTGGGAGGCGAAGGGAATGTATGTGATGTACAATTTATTCAATCCATTGTTCATGTCCATTTATGGTTTTTGTGGGTTTCAATTTTATATATTTTTTTTATTTTTTTTTGTTTTTATATTTTTTTGTTTTTATACTTTTTATTTTTTTTAATTTTCTTTTAATATTTTTAATTATATAATATAGTTATATATATAAAGAGGTGTATATATACAAGAGGAGAGAGAAGTAATATAATATATGGATATATATATAGATATAAATGCTTAACATAAATAGACATAATATATATTTTTTTGTTTTTGATCTTTTTCTAATTTTTTTTATTATTTTTCAGGAATATTTCTATTTTTTATTTTTAATTTCAAAAATGTCCACAATATAGGACTTATTAAATGGCCGAATAGAATTTGGGTTTTAAAAATATAAAATAAACTCCAAAATAACCCAAATTAATTGTAATACATTAACAATAATATATAGATAATTATAAAAGAGAAAAATGTATTTTTGGTATTTTCTAAGGATTTTTCTATTTTTGTTGGATTTTGGAGCTTTCTGATTTTTTGTTTTTCTTTTTCATATTTTTAGGTTTTTCAATTTCTGGACTCAATATATATATAAATATACAATATATAATTTTTTTGGTAATTTTTCAAAAGCATTTTATAATTTTTTTGTATTTTCTAAGTTAAACAGTACAAAAAGGGCTCTCTTTTCATTTTTAATAATTAGGATAAACGCAAAAAATGGGAAATAAAATATGGGCGTGAAAGATCATCACATGAAGCATTTATCCTAATTTTTCTGAATTTTTAGGGGCACCATAGGTATTTTTAATAAATAGATAAAAGACAAAAAATAAACAGCCTATTAAGGGCATTTTTGCAAATAAAATAACTTCCAGGGGCATAGGTGAAAAAATTACCACAGAAATAAACATTTATTTAAATTTTTGGGATTATTTTACAATATACAAAAACCGCCAGGGTGTCAATGCAAATTTCACGTGCCTCACGTGGGACTGCACGTGAGGCGTGGAAGGACCTATTTGTAATTCTATAAACCTCGGGGTCCTTTCAGCAAAAAACACAATTTATTTACAACGTTAAAAATTATTTACAGAACTAAAAATTAAATACAAAAAGAACGGGGGCTGGTTTTGCAATTGACCCCCAGAGGTGCTGGATCCAACGGCTAGTCTTCATCCACTAATCCACGTGGCGCCTCCACGTGAGCCGATGACGGTTCGCGATCCGACGTCTGAGATTAGATCACTTGCGTGATCCAACGGTCTGAGCATGGGGGAATCGGACGGCTGATCTTCGACCTGGGCCTTCGTCTTCATCCAACGGTGGAGAGCGCATGTGCAAGAACAGGGAAGCAATCTTCTGGCCAGATCTCGCTCCTCCGCCGGACTTCGCCGCACCTGAAGGTCCCAAAGGCTTCCTGGAGGGTTGCTCTATCGTCTGGAGATGTTGGATCGGCCGGAGGCACGCTGGAGCGCCGCCACGAGCTCGGAGAAGGAACGGAGCTCCAGGTACCTCCGCCCGCTTATGAATCGCCTCCTGGTGCTCTTCAACGCACCTAACCTACACAGGAAGACCACATGGCTCGAGGGCTTCACCCTCGACCTGAAATTGAAGCTGTTAGCATTAAAAGGAACGAAGTGGCGAAGCCTCCGGCGAGCGGCGGAGTTGAGGCTTTGTTTCGCAGATCTGGAGCAGATCTGGTTGGACAGAGTGGCTGTGAGGTGGAGAATACGGTAGGGAAGAAAATTATGGTGGAATGAGGTCGGGGAACAGTCGGAAACACGGTGGCGAAGTCGCCGGAGCAGAGCTCCGGCGAACTTTGCTTTACCTAATCTACGCTACTCTAATAATCTAAATGCGAAATAAAAGACAGACATAAAATGCTGACATGAAAACCTACCTAAAAAATGTAAAGGCGCAGCTCGACTTGGCCAGAGGGCCAAGGAGCAGGACGACTGCCGGAGCGCCGCTGTAGGCGCATCTCCTTCCTCCGCGAACCTCCTCGGAGCTTCAGAGGACCTCCTGTTGTCACCAGGATGCACACTTGGCCGAAGGCAAGGGTTCTAGGGCTTAGGAAATGGCCGAAAAGCTCGGACGAAGGAGATGGATTTATTTATAAACAAGAGGGGGCGCCCTTATTGACCGGCTAAAATCTAGGAATCGGTGATATGTACAAGCAATCTAAGTAGACGGCGAGGGTCATGATTCATCTAGGAGAAAAATCCGTGAAGGGATCGCTGGTGATGGAGCGATAGGTCGAGCAGGAAAAATGCAAGAAATCAGGGGAAGCGACATGTCTGACGGGAGTCAGAGGCGCAGGGGGGAGTTGACCGGAGGTCAACACTCCCTGGCCCCTGATTGGTCCACATCAGCCTAGTCTTAACCTATTTATTACACGTAATAAATGAATGAATTAGGTTTTGCTTATAAAATAAAAAATGTTTATAAATTAATGTAGTATTTATTTCTGATTTTTATTTATTTTTGATATATTTTATTATGGTTTTATTTTAATAATGTATTTATAAGTATATTTATATATATTTATTTTTATTTTGTTTATTTTATTTTATTATTATATTTTCTTATTTTATAAATTTATAACTTATTTTTGTGAGTATAAATATATTTTTATTTAATTTTTATGAGTTTATTTACATTTTTAAATAAATAAGTATATGTATATGTAGGTATACTTATAGGTATTTTACCTATATATTATATACATTTTATTTATTTAATGAATTTTATTTGTTTTTATTTTGGATTTGTATTTTTAATAAGTTATATATAATATATATACAATATTATAAAAGTATAGATGAATAAAGAATAAAAGAATAAAATCCCTTTTTATTTATATACATATAGATAGCATAGGTATTTTGTCTATATAGCTTATAGACTTAATTTATTTTACCAATTCTTTTTGGTTTTCTTTTAATTTCAATATGTACATGTGTTATATATATTATTTACAAAATTCTAAAAATATAATTTGCTAAAAATAATGAATAAATGGAATATTTTAATCAATACTATATACAATGAGGGCCAAAAACCTAACTTCTGCAAATGGACTCAAAAAATTATGAAACCAATTTTATTAAATAGTTCTTGGAATGCTATATACAATTAAAGGTGAGTTTGGGTGATTTGGAGTTTTTATTTGCAAGATATGGGTCTGTGAAGTTGAGATTTTGGCTTTTTATTCTGGGTATAAAATGCACACTGTGTGTTATTTTTGTACAAACTAAATTTTGTAATTTTATTTACATTATCATCTACAACTTTTATGTACAAAGTTTCTTTATTTGATGAATAAATAATTATGTACAAAATAGGTGTCAAGAATGTATAAATAAATGAATAAATAAATGAGGTATTTATTGTATAATTGGCCCTTATCTCCCACTACTTTATTCCTTGTCGACCAATTCCATGATGGTCTTGGTCTCGGGGTTAGGGTCATAAAATATTTGCAATATTTTATTCCTTTTTCTTTTCTTCTCTTTATTCTATAATTTTAGCATTAAATACATTATTTAATGTGTAATTACTACAATAAATAATGAATGCTATTATGTACAAATTGAGGCTATTTACATGCATTTGCTGGGGTTTTTAAGGCCAAAATGATAGAATAAAGGTGATGAAATGGAGATTCATCACCCCCCTATACTTGCATTTGCTAGTCCCTAGCAAATACTTATGCAATAAGTACAAAAAGAACAAAGAATAAGAACAAAAGAAAAAGCAAAAATAAAGGATTCAAAGAATAAATTGAATAGATCACGATTATTAAACTCATCTGTACAAAATCAAAGTTTGGAGCTCAGGTTAGACCTTGGTGTGAGAATGTGTGTGGAACCTAGTCGGGAACCAAATTTAAAACACAACAGCCTTCAAGAGTCACAGAACTTGGTTCAAATCACCTCAATAGCAAGGTCAGAACTAGCCTACATCATACGCAAACCCTTATGACTATGAAGCTGACTTGTACGTGTAAGTGATAGTGGCTCTCCCCAACTGAAATGACAAAGAGACTGACTTCTCCAGAATGACAACCCAATGATTCCCTAATCCAACAGCTCTTTCCTCGAGGAGCGGGGTATTCCCTTCTAAGTTCAAGTGGCATCCAACTCAAGAGGAGGAGGTAGAGAAAAGAATGGACGGTAGCCAGTGTAGCTACCTATCCTGGGATGCAAGACTAGTGTAGTCAAGTCATCCAGTTGCAGGCTCACATGGTATAACTTTGATGCTCAAGCTTGCTTATTTTCTTTACAACATATGTACATTCTCCGGCAGGCACTTTATTTTATTTTTCAAGCCTGTCCACTTTTTTGGAGCATTTTTTTCCAACATACTATATACAACAGCATTTACATAAGGAGTTTTTCCTCTTGAGTCAGAAGACTATCCCTCTTTTGAAGCTTTATTGCAACCCGCACTCTCCTGTCGTTAGACCTCATGGCTACTAGACTAGGTTGGGGTGCACTTCCCTTCCTAGACGAGGACGAATGTTTCCATCTGTGTGCATCTCAGACTGGAAAATCCAACCCCCTCACCACTCCAACTGAGTTGAGCCAAGTGAAAGGTGCAAGTGTCCAAGTTAGGTCACGGTCGACAAGAGTCATATGTGTGTTTCGAAAAGTTCTAGTTAATCCACTGAGGTGACTTGAACCTAGCCCTGATTTCTCAAAGAATTAAGTCTGAATAGACCTGAAGTGCCTTAAACCTAGTTCCCATAAGGTTCCAGTGCAATTAGGTGCAGTAAGGTCCAACCAAGCTCCAATCTTCGACTTTATTGGACTAGTTCAATCATCAATACTCAATCAAAGAATATGAATGCTATGCAAATGCTATTTACAAATATGCAAGGAATAATGCAATTTTTTCAAAGAATTTGAAAACAAAGAGAAAACTTTTACACAAAGAAAGAATTTTGGCATCCAAAGTATAAATATATACAGCTATTTACACGGGTGTGCCGCTTTATTTTACAAGACTTAAAGAATTCAAAAGAATTTACAGGTTTTAACAAAATGATTTATTTTAGGTGGGTATACAATAAAGAAGTTTATGTATTTTATTTTATTTTGTGTTTTATTTCTTAAGATGCTCTTATTCCTCAGATTTATTTAGAAAACATTTTGAAAACTATAGTACAAAATAATATTTGCAAATATTTACACACATTTGAAAGCTATTTGGCAAAGATTTTTCAAACACTATATACATTTTTCAAAATATTTTTACAAACATTTTCAAAATCATTTGCAAATAGGTTTTCAAATCCTTTATTTCACACAAATAGAAGAATTTTTGCAATCAACATATGTTTACAAAGGTTGAAAATATTTCACAAAAAGTTTTCCAAACAGTTCACACCATTTTTCAAATCATTTTGCAAAATTATTTTTAACCTGATTTATTAATCAGTATATACAAAAAGAATCTGAGGAATAATCACATCTTTTTATTAAGGTTTGTAAAGAATATTAGCCATATTTATTAATAACTATACGAAAGTACGAGTTATGGATATAGTATATACAGAGTATATACGACCCCCCTATACTTAGTTTGAGCTATGTCCTCATAGATCGGAAAAGAGAAAGAGAAGACATAACTCGTACTTAGTATAGACAAGTCTAAAGAATATACAAATAAGAGATGAAGGAAATAGAATTTGACCTTCCCCCCTATACTTAGGATCGAGTAATCCTAAGTATAGCAGACTGTACACAAAACAGGGAGGGTCAAGGGTGGGAAGAAATAGATGAAAGAATTAACAAATCAGGGGTGTACCCCCCCCCCCTATACTTAGGACAAAGTACGTCCTAAGTACAGAATACTGGCACAAAGGGGCAACACCTTTTATTTAGATACAGCAGATAGAAAAGGAAAAGAAGAAAAGAAGAAAAGAAGAAAAGAGAGATATATACAAATAGATGAAACGATTGTGGAGAATATACGCATCACTCCCCCTATACTTAGGATCAAATAATCCTAAGTATAGGCAACAACAGAAGTGATAAAACTGAACAACGAAAGAACAACGCGGTGTGTACCCCCCTATACTTAGGACAAGGTACGTCCTAAGTGTAGACACAGAGATATGGCGATAGATTTAGGGCACACTTGACATGCGGGAGAAAGAAGGAATAGACACAACACATATATACAAGGGGTAAAAGAACTGGTGGAGTACAGGACGGTATCTTACAAGTGAATACCGTACTCTCGTCGTCGTCTCCCTGTGAGAACGAGGATGCAGTCATAAGGTGAAAAGACACCCTGATATACAGTCATGTGTGTGTCGGCTATCGGGGGCAAAATAGATCAAAAGTAAAGTGGTCCGGTCCGGTAGCAGAAAGCAGTCAATCGGCTCAGAAGGTCAGCATGAAAGAACGGAGCCGATACTATAAGACCGGGAGGAAGAAGGAACAGTACAGAGTCCTTCGGTAAATCAGAGTCTCGATAAGATATGGAAAGGTAAAGAGCAAGAGACATTGTGGCATTCGGTGGTCATGAGGTCAGAAGATCACAGGAGACATACCGAATACCGCAAGACATGGCTCAACCCTGCGAGGGTCGTCAAGGTGAGCAAGCTCAGACAATAAACAGATGGCTTGGTCCAGTGATTCGCAGATCGGATACACCATCAGAGGGGTGACCAAGTATATATCAGGAAAATCGGCTTCGTGCTCCGCAGATCGGAGACACAATCAAAAGGAGACCGAGTAAAAAGCTCAGAAGACTCGGTTTCGTGCTCCAACAGATCGGAGACACCAGAAGTGAAACTGAGTACATACAAGGTGATGTACCCTCCCGCAGATAACCCTCGAGGAGTAGTACATGCTAGTCAATGAATAATCAGAAAAAGACTCGACCTTGCGAGGGTCGTCAAGGCGAGTGGACACAGAGGCGTCAGTGATCCCTCAGACGGATCATCAGGAACGGTCTCGGTAGGCGACATATCGACTACCCGCAGAAGAGATCGATAAATCAAGAAAGTGTGGCAGCGTCCCGCAGATAACCCTCGGGGAACGTGCTGCAAGCTAGTCATGGAGATAACTGATATCAGGAGCTCAACCTTGCAAGCACCGTCAAAACGAGCAGACTCAATGGAGTGTAATCAGATGGGTCCCATGATCCACAGATCAGATGGGAAACTCAAGATGGGACCAAAAATGATGCATATCAAACGACTCGATCCACGGCAACGGTGCCATTTGATGAACTGGGTTTTTCAGAGGGTCTAGATGTCTCACAAGGCGAGAGATCCAGTCGCTGAGTCGACCGCTCCAAAATACCCAGATCAATCAACAGTTAACCCACAATAAATATATGCAATGAATATCCAAAAATGTGGAGTTAAAATTTATTATAACTCTACATGTAAATGTGTATAGGTGTAAGTACGGGTAGAGGTCGAACACTGGGAGGCGAAGGGAATGTATGTGATGTACAATTTATTCAATCCATTGTTCATGTCCATTTATGGTTTTTGTGGGTTTCAATTATATATATTTTTTATTTTGTTTTTTTTTGTTTTTATAATTTTTATATTGTTTTTATACTTTTTATTTTTTTAATTTTCTTTTAATATTTTTAATTATATAATATAGTTATATATATAAAGAGGTGTATATATATAAGAGGAGAGAGAAGTAATATAATATATGGATATATATATTTATCTATATAGATATAAATGCTTAACATAAATAGATATAATATAAATTTTTTTTATTTTTGATCTTTTTCTAATTTTTTTGTTATTTTTCAGGAATATTTCTATTTTTTTATTTTCTATTTCAAAAATATCCACAATATAGGACTTATTAAATGGTCGAATAGAATTTGGGTTTTAAAAATATAAAATAAACTTCAAAATAACCCAAATTAATTGTAATACATTAACAATAATATATATATAATTATAAAAGAGAAAAATGTATTTTTGGTATTTTTTAAGGATTTTTCTATTTTTTTGTTGGATTTTGGAGATTTCTGATTTTTTTGTTTTTCTTTTTCATATTTTTAGGGTTTTTCAATTTCTGGACTCAATATATATATAAATATACTATATATAATTTTTTGGTAATTTTTCAAAAGCATTTTCTAATTTTTTTTGTATTTTCTAAGTTAAACAGTACAAAAAGGGCTCTCTTTTCATTTTTAATAATCAGGATAAATGCAAAAAATGTGAAATAAAATATGGGCGTGAAAGATCATCACATGAAGCATCTATCCTAATTTTTCTGAATTTTTAGGGGCACCATAGGTATTTTTAATAAATAGATAAAAGACACAAAAAATAAACAGCCTGGTAGGGGCATTTTTGCAAATAAAATAACTTCCAGGGGCATAGGTGCAAAAATTACCGCAGAAATAAACATTTATTTAAATTTTTGGGATTATTTTACAATATACAAAAACCGCCAAGGTGTCCATGCAAATTTCACGCGCCTCACGTGGGACTGCACGTGAGGCGCGGAAGGACCTATTTGTAATTCTATAAACCTCAGGGTCCTTTCAGCAAAAAACACAATTTATTTACAACGTTAAAAATTATTTACAGAACTAAAAATTAAATACAAAAAGAACGGGGGCTGGTTTTGTAATTTACCCCCAGAGGCGCTGGATCCAACGACTGGTCTTCATCCACTAATCCACGTGGCGCCTCCACGTGAGCCGATGACGGTTCGCGATCCGACATCTGAGATTAGATCACTTGCGTGATCCAACGGTCTGAGCACGGGGGAATCGGACGGTTGATCTTCGACCTGGGCCTTTGTCTTCATCCAACGGCGGAGAGCGCATGTGCAAGAACAGGGAAGCAAGCTCGCCGGGGCGAACTTCTTCCGGCCAGATCTCGCTCCTCCGCCGGTCTTCGCCACACCTGAAGGTCCCAAAGGCTTCCTGGAGGGTTGCTCTATCGTCTGGAGATGTTGGATCGGCCGGAGGCACGCTGGAGCGCCGCCACGAGCTCGGAGAAGGAACGGAGCTCCAGGTACCTCCGCCCGCTTGTGAATCACCTCCTGGTGCTCTTCAACGCACCTAACCTGCACAGGAAGACCACATGGCTCGAGGGCTTCACCCTCGACCTGAAATCGAAGCTGTTATCATTAAAAGGAGCGAAGTGGCGAAGCCTCCGGCGAGCGGCGGAGTTGAGGCTTCGTTTCGCAGATCTGGAGCAGATCTGGGTGGACAGAGTGGCTGTGAGGTGGAGAATACGGTAAGGAAGAAAATTATGGTGGAATGAGGTCGGGGAACAATCGGAAACACGGTGGCGAGTCGCCGGAGCAGAGCTCCGGCGAACTTCGCTTTACCTAATCTACGATACTCTAATAATCTAAATGCGAAAAAGACAGACATAAAATGTTGACATGAAAACCTACTGCTCCGGCGAACTTCGCTTTACCTAATCTACGCTACTCTAATAATCTAAATGCGAAAAAGACAGACATAAAATGTTGGCATGAAAACCTACCTAAAAAATGTAAAGGCGCAGCTCGACTTGGCCGGAGGGCCAAGGAGTAGGACGACTGCCGGAGCGCCGCCGTGGGCGCATCTCCTTCCTCTGCGAACCTCCTCGGAGCTTCAGGGGACCTCCTGCTGTCACCAGGATGCACACTTGGCCGAAGGCAAGGGTTCTAGGGCTTAGGAAATGGCCGAAAAGCTCGGACGAAGGAGATGGATTAATTTATAAACAAGAGGGGGTGCCCTTATTGACCGGCTAAAATCTAGGAATCGGTGGTATGTACAAGCAATCTAAGTAGACGGCGAGGGTCATTATTCATCTGGGAGAAAAATCCGTGAAGGGATCGCTGGTGATGGAGCGATAGGTCGAGCGGGAAAAATGCAAGAAATCAAGGTAAGCGACATGTCTGACGGGAGTCAGAGGCACAGGGGGGAGTTGACCGGAGGTCAACACTCCCTGGCCCCTGATTGGTCCACATCAGCCTAGTCTTGACCTATTTATTACACGTAATAAATGAATGAATTAGGTTTTTCTTATAAAATAAAAAATGTTTATAAATTAATGTAGTATTTATTTCTGATTTTTATTTATTTTTTTGATATATTTTATTATGGTTTTATTTTAATAATGTATTTATAAGTATATTTATATATATTTATTTTTATTTTGTTTATTTTATTTTATTATTTTATTTTCTTATTTTATAAATTTATAACTTATTTTTGTGAGTATAAATATATTTTTATTTAATTTTTATGAGTTTATTTACATTTTTAAATAAATAAGTATATGTATATGTAGGTATACTTATAGGTATTTTACCTATATATTATATACATTTTATTTATTTAATGAATTTTATTTGATTTTATTTTGGATTTGTATTTTTAATAAGTTATATATAATATATATACATTATTATAAAAGTATAGATGAATAAAGAATAAAAGAATAAAATCCCTTTTTATTTATATACATATAGATAGCATAGGTATTTTGTCTATATAGATTATAGACATATTTTATTTTACAAATTCTTTTTAGTTTTCTTTTAATTTCAATATGTACATGTATTATATATATTATTTACAAAATTCTAAAAATATAATTTGCTAAAAATAATGAATAAACGGAATATTTTAATCAATACTATATACAATGAGGGCCAAAAACCTAACTTCTGCAGATGGACTCAAAAGATTATGAAACCAATTTTATTAAATAGTTCTTGGAAACCTATATACAATTAAAGGTGAGTTTGGGTGATTTGGAGTTTTTATTTGCAAGATATGGGTCTGTGAAGTTGAGATTTTGGCTTTTTATTCTGGGTATAAAATGCACACTGTGTGTTATTTTTGTACAAACTAAATTTTGTATTTTTATTTACATTATTATCTACAACTTTTATGTACAAAGTTTCTTTATTTGATGAATAAATAATTATGTACAAAATAGGTGTCAAGAATGCATAAATAAATGAATAAATAAATGAGGTATTTATTGTATAATTGGCCCTTATCTCCCCCTACTTTATTCCTTGTCGACCAATTCCATGCTGGCATTGGTCTCGAGGTTAGGGTCATAAAATATTTGTAATATTTTATTCCTTTTTCTTTCTTCTCTTTATTCTATAATTTTGGCATTAAACACATTATTTAATGTGTAATTACTACAATAAATAATGAATGCTATTATGTACAAATTGAGGCTATTTACATGCATTTGCTGGGGTTTTTAAGGCCAAAATGATAGAATAAAGGTGATGAAATGGAGATTCATCAATATATTTTTTATTTTTAGTTTTATAATATTATATTCTATTTCATATAAATATTCTATATATATATATGTGTGTGTGTATGTATAAATACAATAAAAGGTATATATAGATACTATGTGTATATAAAGATGTAAAAATAGTCAAAATACATTGAAAATAAAGTTTTTGTGCTTTTTATATTTTTTCTAATTTTTTTGTCATTTTTCTGGAATTTTTGCTAATTTTTATATATTTTAAAGTAAAAAATATCCCAAAATAATAAATCATTCCCAAAATTACCAAAACCTATTTCAATATATAAATTTTTAAAACAAAAAATTATAAAACATAAAAATATATTTTTGGATTTTTTAGAATTTTTAAGATTTTTATAAAGGATTTTGGGGTTTTCGATTTTTAAGGTTTCAGTTTTTCCATTTTTATGATTTTTGGTCTGTAAATAAAATAGGTCAAAATACCTTATACATATTTTTTGGAATTTTTAGATATGTTTTTATTTTTTTTGGTATTTTCTAAGTTAAATAGGGAGTATATGGCTCCTATTTGATTTGTTAATAAGTCATTAAATGCATAAAAATTCCAAACAAATAAAGAGCATGAAAATACATGGCAAAATGCATCTAATCCTATTTTTGCATATTCTTTGGAGCACATTAACTATTTTTAATAAATAGAGAAAAGCTTCAAAAATAGTTGTCCTAGCAGGGGCATATTTGTGAATGAATGGAGTATCAGGGGCAGCCGTGCAAATATTACAACAGAAAAACACATTTATTTAATTTTTAAGCACCACATTACAATCCACAAAAACTGTCATGGTGTACTTGCAAATTAACCATCACGTGGGACTACACGTGAGATACGTTGGGAGGGACCAAAATGCAAATATATTGTAATCTAGGGGCCTTCCAGTAATTTTCACAAAAATTTACAATGTTGATTTCAATTTATTGGACTTTTTAAAATACAAGAACCCACGGGGGTTTACATGCAGTTTCACCACCTCACGTTGGACCGCACGTGAGGTGACGTGGACTGGGCCAAAGTGTAATTACATAAGAATCAGGGGGTCCATTCACAAAATATCCACTTATTTTTAAACGTTGCCTTTTATTTACATCATCAAATAATAAATACAAAAAATGCTGGGCTAAATATGCAATTACCCCGTTAGAGCATGCGATCTGACGGTCGTCCTCCCTTCACTTGGACATGTGGCATGCTGGGGTGAGTCGATGACGCTTCGCCTTCGAAAGTCTGGATTAAATTGGTGTGGATGATCTGATAGTGAAGGCGGGCTCGATCCAACGGTTCTGGTGCAACCTGGGGGCAGCTCATGATCGGATGACGCTGAAGCTACCAGGACGAACAGGTCAAGAACTCGCTTGGGGCAAGTTTCGATCCATCCCCCTGATCTCTTCCGGCCATCTGGGACGCTCGTAGGTGGTGCAAAAGGGAGTAGAGGCTCCTCCGTGTCAGGTGCATCCTTCAGAAGGCTCTCCAGAGCTCGAACGACGGCGGACGAGATCTGAGAAAATAGGAGATCCAGTGAACCTTTTATCTTGTGAAAATCAACCCTTACGGGTCCTTTGGCCCTTCTATCCCGCATATAATGTATACACAAGCAAAACAAGGCTCCGAGGGCCTTATTAGGGGTGAAACGAGGCGGAATAGGTCGGGCGGAGCTCTTCCGGCAAGCGGCGGAGGTGGAGGAGCCGATCTCCAAATCGGGGACGATTTGGGTGAGATGAATGTAAGCGGGGCGTAGAGAAGTGACTATGAGGGTGACATTGGAGTCGGAGGACAGATGGTTAAGTGCGGAGGAGCTCGTCGGAGCTCAACTCCGGCGAACTATGCGGATGCTCGATTAAGCTAATCTAGCTAACTAGAGATCAATCTAAGAGCGGGAAATGGAAGCTAAGATTAACTGCAACTAAAATAAAGCATAAAAATGCTGCTCTTATATCTGGGGAGTGCCCAGGGAGCAGGGCGGTCGGAGAACCACTGTGGGTGCACCTCCGTGCTCCTGGAGCTCAGCCTGGCAGCAAGTCGACTTCCCCCGTCACGAGAAGACTATATGGATCCAAGACGAGGCTTCCTAAACTCGAGATGGTGACCAAATTTGAAGAAGGAGGCGGAGGATTTTATTTAAAGACCTTATTGATCAACCTTATTGACCGGGGAAAAATGAAGATTTGGGTGTATGTACACGTGATTAGATATCATGGCGTGTATGTACAATGATCAATGATCATTTCGTATGAAGGGTGCGAAGGCGATTGAGAGACAAGCCACCCACGAAAAAGGGCGGAAATCGCAGGAAAACCAGCCTGCGTGTCAAATCCAGAGCAAAAGAGGCAGTTGACCGTGGTCAACATTTGACGCGACCCTATTGGTCCACGTCAGCACAAAATGACAAAGTCGGATGACCAATTATTGACTTGTTAATTACACCTAATAAATTATTTTATAAATTTTTGAGTATATACTAAAAATAGTTATTATTTCGTATAGTATTTTAATATGATTTTTATTTATTTTTTTGGCTTTATTTATTAGTAATTAATTTTTAATATACTGGTATATTCATCTATGTTTTACACATTTTTTATTTTGTATATTTTATTTTGTATATTTTATTTTGTATATTTTATTCTTTTATTTTATATATTGATAACTCATTTTTGCGCATAAACATATTTTTGTTTTATTGTTATGATGTAATTTGTATACTTAAATAATTAAGTATGTATATTCTATAGGTATATTTATAGGTACTTTACCTATGTTTTATATACATTTAATTATTTTAATGTATTTTGATTACTTTTATTTTGGTTTTGTAATTTTAACGGAATATATATAATATTTACAAAAATATGAAAGAATAAGGAATAAAAGAATATGTTTCCTTTTTATTTATATGCATATATAACATAGGTATTTTGTCTATGTATTCTCATAGACTTATTTTATTTTTCATTTTTTTGGTTTATTCTAGTTTTAATATGTATATATGTTATAAATAATATGTACACAAATATAAATGAATTTCTAAAAATAATAAGGGATAAATAAAATGAATATTTTATTCGGTAGAATGTCCAATGAGGGCCCAAAACCTAACTTTCACCAGTAACTCCAAAAAAAATAAAACCACCACCATTAAATAGCTTGTGAAAAATTATATACAGTTAGAGTGATTTTGATATGTTTTGAGTTTTTCTTTGAAGCATATAGGTTTTTGAAGTTTGGTTTTTGACTTTTTATTTTGTATATAAGATGAACAGTGTGTATTATTTTTGTACGAACTTAATTTTATATTTTTATTTACATTATTATCTACAACTTTCATGTTCAAAGTTTCTGCATTTGATGAATAAATAATGAAGAATAAAATATGTGTCAAAGATGCTTAAATAATGAATAAAAGAATTGGGTTTCATTGTATTTTTGGCCCTTATTTGCCCCTACTTTATTCTTGTCGACCAACTCAATTCTTGACTTGGTCTCGGGGTTCAGGGTCATAAAATATCTTCAATATTTTATTCCTTTTTCTTTTCTTCTCTTTATCCTATAATTTTGGTATTAAAACCTTATTTCATATACAAATAATACGATAAATAATGAATGCTATTATGCACAAATCAATGCTATTTTCATGCATTAGCTAGGGTTTTTAAGATAAAAATTGTGGAATAAAGGTGATGAAATGGAGATTCATCATCCCCTATACTTGCCTTTGCTAGTCCCTAGCAAACACTTATGCCATAAGTACAAAAAGAATAAAAAAGAAAAGAAAAAGAAAGAGTAAAGAGGATTGCTTTCAGTTGTTAAACTTGTCTTTTCAATATCAAAGTTTGGAGCTCAAGTTAGACCTTTATGTGAGAATGTATGTGGAACCTGATCGGGAACCAAATTTAAAGCACCACAGCCTTCGAGAGTCGCAGAACTTGGTTCAAACCACTTCAATAGCCAGGTCAGAACTAGCCTACATCATATGCAAACCTTTATGGCTATGAAGCTGACTTGTACAATGTAAGTGATAGTGGCTCTCCCCAACTGAAATGACAAAGGAACTGACTTCTCCAGAAAGACAACCCAATGATTCCCCAATCCAGCACTCTGTCCTCGAGGAGCGGGGTATACCCTTCTAAGTTCAAGTGGCATCCAACTCAAGAGGAGGAGGTGAAGAAAAGAATGGATGGTAGCCAGTGTAGCTACCTATCCTGGGATGCCAAACCAGTGTAGTCAAGTCATCCAGCTGCAGGCTCACATGGTATAACTTTGGTGTTCAAGCTTACTTATTTTCTATACAACATATACACATACTCTGGTAGGCATTTTATTTTTATTTTTAGTCCTGTCCACTTTTTTCAAGTTTTTTTAACAAACTATTCACAGCAGCATTTACATAAGGAGTTTTTCCTCTTGAGCCAGAAGACTATCCCTCTTTTGAAGCTTTTTTGCAACCCACACTCCCATGTCTTTAGACTTCATTGTAACTGGACAAGGTTGGGTGCACTTCCCTCCCTAGACGAGGACGAATGTTTCCACCATATGCATCTCTGACCGGCAAATCCAGCCATCTCACCACTCCAATTGAGTTGGGCCAAGTGAAAGGTGCAAGTGTCCAAGTTAGGTCACGGCCGACAAGAGTCATGTGTGTGTCTCGAAAAGTTCTAGTTAGTCAGTTGAGGTGGCTTGAACCCAGCCTTGGGTCTCAAAGAATTAAGTTTGAATAGACCTGAAGTACCTTAAACCTAGTTCCAATAAGGATCCAGTGCAGTTAGGTGCAGTAAGGTCCAACCAAGCTCCAATCTTCGACTTTATTGGACTTGTTCAATCATCAAGCTCAATTGAAAAGAATGTGACTGCTATACAAATGCCATGTACAATGATGCAAAGAATGATGCATTTTTTCTAAGAATTTGCAAAGAAAAAGAATTTTTTTACACAAAGAATTTTGCAAATAAAAAGAATTTTTGCACACGCAATGTATAAAATATTTACAGCTATTTACACAGGCGTGCTTATTTTCATTGATTAAAAATTATCAATACTTTACAGGTTTAGCAAGTTATTTTATAGGTGTATATATAACTGGTAAAGAATTTTATGTATTTTTTTTATTATATACACATTCTATTGATGCATTGATTCCTCAAATTTATTTGAAAACAATTTTGAAAACTATAATACAAAATACTTTTTGAAAATATGTACAAAATACTTTTTTGCAAATATTTACAAACATTTGAAAGCCATTTGCAAAGATTTTTCAAACAATATATATACATTTTTTAAAATATTTTTTACAACATTTCCAAAATCATTTGCAAATATGTTTTCGAAACTTTATTTCACACAAAAGAAAGAATTTTTGCAAATCAAAATATTTTTACAAAGGTTGAAAATAGTTCACAGAAAGTTTTCCAAATGGGTCACACCATTTTTCAAATTATTTTGCAAAAATATTTTTAACCTGATTTATTAATCAGTATATACAAGAAGGATGGGTACATATAAAAATATTTTTGTATTTTTAGTTTTACATATGTTTTGTGATTTTTGAAAATGGATACATATCTTTACAAGGAGAGATTATGTATAGAAGGATTTTGGTTTTTTAAAGGATTTACAAGGGATTATTGCTCACTTTTATACAAGTATAAAGACTTTTGAGTATAGTGTGTACACTCCTCAAACTTATTTGAAAATCATTTTGCAACAGTTTTGAAAACTATAGTCCAACATAATTTTCACAAATGGTTTTTACAAACATTTACACATGTTTGAAAATCATTTTACAAAGGTTTTTAAAACAGTATATATAGATTTTTCAAAATATTTTTGCAACCATTTTTCGAATCATTTGCAAATCATTTTTCAAACAATTTTATTTCACACAAAGAAAATAAATTTTTGCAAACAAAAATATTTACAAAGGTTGAACACTTTTAACAAAATATTTTCCAAACAGCTTTCAAAAGATTATTCAAAAAGTTTTTCAAACTATTTTTTTAACATTTTGCTAAAGTATTGTTGCCTGATTTATCAGTCAGAATGTACAAAAAGAGTTTGAGGAGCTATAACCATGTTTTTATTAGAAGATTGTAATGAATTTTAACATTATTTTTAGCCATAGGTATTATTTAAAATACAAAAGTACGAGTTATGGCTTAAAGTATATACATAGTATATACAACCCCCCTATACTTAGCTCGAGCTATGTCCTCATAGATCAAAGAGAAAAAGAGAAGACATAACTCGGAATGAGTATAGAAAAGTCTAAAGAACGAAGAAATGAGGAGATAAATAAATGAACAGGAAGTTGACCATCCCCTCTATACATAGGATCAAATAATCCTAAGTATAGCAGACTGTACACAAGGCAGGGATGGTAAAGGGTGAGAATGAACATATCGTACTCAGATTGTCTCCCCTTATACTTAGGGTAAGATATCTCTAAGTATAGACAAGAAGAGGAGACAATGGAGAGGATCAAAGAATGAAAGGACTCGGGGTGCTCACCCCCCTATACTTAGGACAAAGTACATCCTAAGTATAGAAGACTGACAACAAGGGGCGGTACCTTTTTGGTAGAAAAAGAAAATAGAAAAGGAAAAGAAGAAAAAAAGAAAAGAAGAAAAGAGAAGAAATCAGAGGAAAAGTTTTTTAGGTGCGTTGTCTGAATCTTTTGATGATGCTAATGTTGTGGATGTATCTTCAGAGCGCGGAACCTGGATTGAGTCGACAACAGCCAAAAAAATATCTGGCTCAAGGTAGGGCTTCAGTAGTTGATCGTTGATAACGAATGGTTGTGCATCAGGAGACAATTCTGATATTGCAATACTCCCATTGTCACGCACTTCTCGAACTTGAAATGGCCATGCCCATTGTCTTTTTATTTGCCCGGGAATATCTTTAACTTTGCATCAAAAAACCACACGTTCTATCCAGCTTCGAAGGTCTTTCGTTTGATGTGCGATCATGCCAGTGTTTCACCTTTTCCTTGTACATCGATGTGTTATCGTATGCATAGTTTCGGAATTCAAGGAGTCTGTTCAGATCATCTTTTCTTTTCTGACCACTACTCTGTGAGTCCAAATTGAACATATTGATTGCCCACAAAGATTTGTGAATTAATTCTACGGGCCTATGGCATGGTTTCCTGTATACAAGACGATAGGGCGACAAGCCCAAGGGAGACCTGTAAGCGGTTCTCTATGCCCATAGGACGGAGTCCAAGAGTTGGGACCAATTCTTTCTGTTCGACCTTACAAGTTTGTGAAGGACCGTCTTGATTTCTCTATTCGATAATTCTGCCATGCCATTGATCTATGGATGATAAGGAGATGCGATGCGATGGGTGATGAATCTCCATTTCATCACCTTTATTCTATCATTTTAGCCTCAAAAACCCCAGCAAATGCATGTAAAGAGCGCCAATTTGTACATAATAGCATTCAGGATTCATTGTATTAATTACACATTAAATAAGGTGTTTAATGCCAAAATTATAGAATAAAGAGTATAAAAGAAAAAGGAATAAAATATTGAAGATATTTTATGACCCTAACCCCGAGACCAAGGCCAGCAGGGAATTGGTCGACAAGGAATAAAGTAGGGGGAGAT
The DNA here is from genome assembly GCA_037367405.1 of Ottelia alismoides. NCBI lineage: Eukaryota > Viridiplantae > Streptophyta > Magnoliopsida > Alismatales > Hydrocharitaceae > Ottelia > Ottelia alismoides. The sequence goes on along the minus strand of JAZKJV010003696.1, from coordinate 250,772 downwards.
AAGGGCCAGTGTACAATAAATACCTCATTTATTCATGCCTTTATTTATGCATTTTGACACCTATTTTGTACATAATTATTTATTAGTCAAATAAAGAAACGTTGTTCATGAAAGTTGTAGATAATAATGTAAATAAAAATACAAAATTGAGTTTGTGTAAAACTAATACTCAGTGCACATTTTATACACAGAATAAAAAGCCAAAATCTCAACTTCACAGACCCATATCTTGCAAATAAAAACTCCAAATCATCCAAACTCACCTTTAATTTATATAGCTTTCCAAGAACTATTTAATAAAATTGGTTTCATAATTTTTGGAGTCCAACTGCAAAAGTTAGGTTTTTGGCCCCCATTGTGCAGCCTGCCTGATTAAAATATTCAATATATTCCTTGACCATTATTTTTATCAAATTATATTCTTAGAATTTTGTAAACAATGTATATAATACATGTATATACTAAAATTAGAATAAAACTAAAAAGAATTAATAAAATAAAATAAGCTTATGCAAGTTAATAGGCAAAATACCTATGATCAAGTATGTACATAAATAAAAGGGGAAAACACTCTTTAATTATTTTCTTCTTTTATATTTTCATAATAATGTAAATATTACATATAACTTATTAAAAATGTAAATTCAAAATAAAAATCAAGAAAATACATTAAATAAATAAAGTATGTACAATATATAGGCAAAAGACCTATAATTATACCTACATATACCTACCCCTATTTATTTAAAAATGGAAATAAACTCATAAAAATTAAATAAAAATACCTTTATACTCACAAAAATAAATTATAAATTTATAAAATAAGCCAATAAAATAATAAAATAAAATAAACAAATAAAAAATTAAAAGATACAAAATACATGTAAATACACACATATACACTTTATTAAAATAAAACTATAATAAAACACTTCAAAAAATTCAATAAAAATCGTAAATAAATACTACACGAAATAATACACATTTTTTATTTTATAAAAAATTTCTAATAAAATCATTTACTATGTCAAATAAATAAATTTAGAGCAAAATTTCCTGTTTTGTCTTTTTGCGGCCGACGAGGACCAATGGGGCGCCAGCCCTTGTTGACCGCCCGGTCAACTGTCCCATCCGGGACCTGGCGCCTCTGAACTGTCATTTCCCCGGATTTTGTCCCTTTTTTACGGCCATCTCATCCATCGATCGAGCTTGCTTCCTTAACAAGAAATGATCTCTGATGATCACTGATACCCGCCGATAACTTGGATCAATTTGATACTCGTTGGATTAAGCAATAATCGCCGGTCAATAAGGCTCCAGGCCATTGTCTATAAATAAGAAGCTCCGCTCCCTTCCTCATTTTGGCCAATTTTAATCCATCCAAAAGCCTTGATTTCGTTCCTGGGACGTTCCTCGTGACAGGGGGAGTGCTCCAGCACCTCGAATCGGCCGGAGGAAGGACAATTTTGACGCGACGGAGCTCCGGCGTCCGTCCTGCTCCCTGGTGGCCCCCAGGTATAAGAGCTGCTCCTTTATTGCTTTTTAGTTAGGTTTTAATGTTAGCTTTTAATTCCAGTTGTTAGTTTAGCGTTTAGTTAATCAGTGTAGCTTAGAATCCAAAAATCGAAGTTCGCCGGAGCTTAGCTCCGGAGACTTCTTCACGGTGACCTCGACTGTATCCGACCGTCGTTCGCCTCCCATTTCTTTCCCCATCGTTTTCTCCATCGCTCGCACACCTTTGTTCAACCCAGGACCTCTGGTCTTGGCGAATCGGAGCTCCACCTCCGCCCTTTCAACGGAGCTCCTCCGCCACACCTCATCTTGTTGTATAGCTTCAAAACCCCGGGTCGAGGAGGAAGCCCTCGCTCCCCCGGTTCTTCCTATGCAGGTCCAACGAAGAATGGAGCCCATCTGGGCTCGCATCGAACCAGGAAGAGGTTCCTGGAGGTCTTGTCCTTCATCGACCTCGTCCGAGCCCTTCAGACCTCCAGGAGCCATGGCAAGGCCATCAGTCGACGCGGAAGAACTCCAGCTACGTCCAGAGCACTTCAGATACGAGGGAGATGCCCGGAGAAGCCTACGCTACACGATCGAAGCTCGCCGGGGGCGAACTTCTTCCCTGTTCTTCCTGGGACCTACAGCACCGTCAGATCAGGAGGCTCAGCCCAGATCGCACGTGGATCGTCAGATGAAGCCCCGCACTCACCGTCCGTTCAGCGAGGCTGATCTAATCTCAGCCATCATCTGCGAACCGGTATCAGTCGACGGATGCGCGCCGCGTGTCAAGTGAACGAAGACCAACCATCGGATCAAGCGCCTGTTGGGGGTAAATTTCAGACACCTCCCCCCGCTTTTTGTATTTATATTTTAATGCTATAAATAAAAATCCCCATTGTAAATAAATTGTAAAATTTACGGAAGGCCCCCTGGAGTTTATGTATTTACATTTTAGTCCCTCCGCGCCTCACGTGCAGCACCTACGTGAGGCGTGTGATTTTTGCACTTAAACCCCGCCGGGTTTTATTAATTGTAAAATGGCCCCAAAAATAAAAGTAAATGTTTATTTCTGTTGTAATTTTTGCATGGATGCCCCTGAGAAATATTTTAATTGCAAAAATGCCCCTGCCAGGCCATATATTTTTGTATGCTTTGTCCATTTATTTTGTGCCTGATATTAACTGGGAAAATTTTGCAAAAATGGATATAAGCTCCTGTTAACATGCTCTCACACGCCATATTTTTAGTTTTTAATTTGGTTGCATTTTTGCATTTATTAAAAATCAGACACATGCATTTTCTTTACTGTCTAACTTGTAAAATACCAAAAAAATATCAAACCACCTCGAAAAATTCCAAAAAAATTATCTATGGTCTATTTTATCATGATTAAGAGTCAATCTAAAAATCACTAAAAATCTCAAAAGAAAAACCTTAAAAATTAAAAAAAGACTCAAAAACTTCTAAAAAATATAAAAAATTCTAGAAAACCCAGAAAAATGTAAACTCAACTCCTGTAGGTCCTATATTTTATTCTATTTATCTTAAAAATGGTTGGGAAAATTTTTGTGGCTATGTGATATTTTTAATTTCCATTTTTGCCCCAGCCAGTAGCTTAACCCCCTGTTTTTCCTTATTTTGATATTTAAAAATACCAAAAATATTTTGAAAAATACCCAAAATTCACAAAAACAGTAAATAACTATGAAAATACCAAAAAGATTTTATTTCTATATTTTTGACTATTTTGGTATATTTTTGTAAATATTGTAGCACTCCTCTCTCCCCTTTATATATATATCCCCTATTGAAAATATATATATATACATATACCTATCTATATATATAAATATATATATTTATTAATGTCTAAATTCTAAAAAAATTATATATATATACATAATGTATGTATTATATGCTATATACTCCCCCTCTATGGGTGCATATATATATTTATATATTTATATTCTACAAATTATATATATATTACTTAATTATATTATTAAAATAAAAGATAAAAACCCACAAAAAAAATAAGCTTCACACATGGATGACTCTGTGGTACATGCACATCATAGGCTATTGCATTTTTGTATTGCTCTCTGTGGTTCGACCTCTACATGCTTAATCACTGTACATTTTGTGGTAGAGTAATAAATATTAATTGACGTTTTTTTTGGACTCAATTGTTTTATTCTTTTATTGTGGGTTAATGGCTGATCAACATGGTATTCTGCGAGCGGTCGCCTCAGCGACACTTTATACATATTATTCATGGTGACCCTCGTATGAATCCACCGTGTCATCAATGGGTCGATGTCGTATTACTTCGGTAACTTCTTGACCTCTTTAATTATGAAGTTGCTACCCCCATATGATATCAGAATCTTCGGAATCTTGAACCGTGAAATGATATTCTCTCTTAGAAATCGGCATATTGTCTGGATGTCTGTGGCTCGAGCGGAGATAGCTTCAATCCCGCGACTCACATAGTCGACGGCGAGAAGGATGTGCTCATATCCTTGACTGTTAGGGAAAGGTCCCATGAAATCGATGCCCCAAGCATCGAAGAATCTTCCATAAAAAAAGCAACCGATCTCCATCTTCGCGAACAAGCTTCTCGCCCCGATACCATCGAGAAATCTCTAGCTGCATTCGAACAGGATCCGCGTGTCTTCCACAGGCAACCCAGGTCGGAGACCGTCGTCCAGCACCTCCCTGACTGAACCCCACCTCTGCAGCGCCTTCCTCAAACAGCCAAGTGAGCGCGATAGGAAAGGGACGCCCTTAACTCTCGCCACGCACACTTCAACCTCCAAACAGACCCCATCCGTGTAACGAAAACACCTCCAGCAGACGTTCTCTACATCTCCATTGCGAAGCAACCGATCCCTCTGGACGGGCGACAAGCCACGCACGCAGCACCTCGTCGCACTCAGCTTCACAACATCACCACCGAAGCTTGCACCTAAGAACCCACGAATGTGGGGGCAGGACCACATCCCAATCAAGCAAGCCCCTTACAGCGAAACCGATCAGCGCATGCATGCCCACTCCCCAAGAAACCGCCCCCTCCTGGTTCACGCTCTTCGATCGCCTCCCCCCCCCCTCCCGCAGCAGCCCCAGACGAAGATGGCTTTGAGCAACCGACAACCCAGCGCTCGTTATGAACCACCTCTGCAAAAGAGGGACCACCACGCGTAATCTCCGTACCTTGCATGTTGCACCTTCCTTCACGTACCCCACGACCAGCCGAGGTAGGGGAAACACGACAGGCTCCCAAGGAGTAACCACGTACCCAGCAAAACGCCATGCATGAAGCATGACGATGACCCACCTGCCCATAAGAGTAGCAACTTGGGGGGAAAGACAAAGCGAGGCCACATGCCCCTCTCCCCGCAACGAAAGCACCTTCGACCAGGCTTCCTGTGCGAGACCAAAGTACACCCCTCGCCACCTTCCTCCAACGGACTCCCTTCGCGCACGACACGTCGCTCCCCCTCCCCTCCTCGACCGACCACCACCTTCCCTTTCGCACTCGCATTCGTCGCTTTCACCTTCGCACTCACCACCTTCACACTCGCCATCTCCCGCTTCTTCCTTGTATTTGTCTGGAGAATCTCCAACTATAAAAGAAAATTGGCAGACCTGGAAACTCATCATCAAAAGAGGATGATCACAGGTTCAAAGCCAAGTAACTCTAAACCTCTTGAAGGGTGTCTGGTCAGAAGTGGAAGTTGGGAGCCACTTTGCTAGGTAGTCATCTTTATTAGTTAGATATTCATAATCTTGGAGCATGTATATAGTTGAAAGCATAACCTACACTAATTTTACAAAAATAGTCAGTGTGGTATTAACCTTAACCTAACAATGCTTGCTTGCGATTGTTTCTTGATCATGGTAGGTCATCATTGGACTAAGATACTAATTGGTCGATTTTTGGCCTAGTAAACAAGAGTATCTCTCTTGCTTCCACCAACCACCTGTCTGCTTGGACTTTTTAGTCGGTTGCCCTTTTCGTTTGGGGAATGATGACATGTTGGATCCCCTAGATTCAAGCAAGTTTATTTTGTTCTACTAGAGACAAAACATGGGGGATAGTGATCGGGCAATCTCTCATGGGCATCATATAGATTTTTCTCATCGTTAGAAAACAAAGGGGAGGGGTGTTATAGTATATGTAAGTATATGTATTAAATGGATCCATACAATGTGCATTTAACTTATTTAGATTATCCGGTCGAGTTAGATGTAGATGTCATTCATGCCTAATTTGCATACATCCATCTCTTGTTGTGTATTGGGAAGGTCCTTGGCAAACAAATTGGATAACCAATCTACTTAGTTGATTAAATGTATGTATAGTTAGCCAGTGCCAATCCACTTCAAACTCTCCCATTGTATTGGATTGAGATTAATAATGACCTTGCTATTGCAGTATAACTTTAATAGGAGATTTCCAAGTTGCAGCAAAGAATGTTTCAGCCACTATAGTCGTAGATAGCGGCGGACAAAGAATTTTATATTTAGGTAGGGCATTGTTAAATGTGGAAAATTGGGATGTCCCCATTAGCTGCCCTCGCTTCATTTTTCCATATATTTTATTTAAAAAAAAATTTGAATATTCATCTATCTATCCCTCCAATAAGTCATGCGAATTTCGTCAGAAGCAGAGACTCATACTCATATACCATCCATCTAGAACCGGTAATTTTAGCGACCTAAATATTCTTGTAATTGACATGTTTTAGATGGAGTGAATAGGAGTCTGTTTCTGACGAAATTTGAATGACATATTACAGGGATATATAGATGAATATACAAGGTGATATTTTTCAAAAAAATAAAAAAATTTGCGAAAAATGGCATGATGGTATCCCCATCAATCCCTTGTTATATATACGTTTAAGATATTTGCTAATTTTTAAAAATAAAAGTGTATCTTGTACTTATAAAAATCACATGTAAATCAATGTAAAAAAATGTAAAATTATTGCATTTGTAATTTACATTTTTTTCAATAAATATACCATAAGTTATAACAGTGGAAAGGCAACCGTATAAAAATTATATAAATATTAGATTCTTTTCATTCTTATCTCTATAATTTATATGTATTTTACAAAGTTATTAAATGCAATAAAGTGATATTATTATCGCTAATTTTTACATTCATATGTATAAAAAATTTAAACATTTGGAAGTTATAAATAAAAAATCAAAATATATTTGAAAAATGCTTGAAGTAATGAAAAAATCTTCTCAATAAAATATATAATAACGATTATTATTCATTTCAAAAGTATGTTTGATTTTTACAATTAATAAAAAATTTAACGGAAAATTTAGTATATGGATCACCATTTTATGAACCTTTAGCAACGAATCTAAATTTATTACGATTATAAGAGCAAATTATACTTTTTTCTAAGAATAATTTTCATTTTTATATAGTTAACATAGAAAGATAAATCCACAAAAGATTAAAATATTAGATGCCATAGATAATTTTGTAGTATCGATTTTATGATTGAAAGGAACTGAGAAATTAATTTAAAAATTATGGCAATCATTCTCCATTAATTGGAGAGAAAAAAGTCCAAATAGGGATAAGGGAGTTTTTACTTGGATAAGGTTTTATTTGTATATGGGATGAAGTCCTTTTATCCTAGGATAAACAAAAGATAATTTATTACGTAAAAGTTATCACATCATGACAACATTATATATTATGTCACTATCTTGATATTTTTTCTTTCTTATTTTTCGAACCAACCGAACAAAAATTAAGGTTAAATATAATGTATTTGTACACTCCCCATTTATCCAGCTAACGTCTACATAAAATCTACAACTTTTTAGGAAATTATTCGAGAATCTCAACAATCGTGCATTAACTTTAGAGGTATGGTAGAGGAAAAAAATATTTTATATTTGAATTTGGGAGGAGCACTTGTATTAATTCAGTATTTTTTAAAATAAGGGGGTGTCATTTGATAAATCAAATGGATTGTTGGATTTTGACAAGGTGAGCTTCAATAAGTATTGCAAAATGGAGCGGGGTGCACGTGCCTAGTCTCAAAGATAGGTGTTTGGATTTTAGCTAGTAGTGATGTGTCTAATAGGGATGGGGGATGAGGATACAGTTAAGGAGCGCCTAACAAATTTGAGAGGTATCGATCTACATGAATGTGGTGTTTGTATTTTCGAGGTCAATGAGGTCGAAGTCATGACATCACTCAACAAATCTCCTATAATGGTTGGATGGTGGCCTTTTGGAACAAAATTAGTTTTGGAAGCGAATGTTATTAAAGTCCCCGACGAGCATAAGGTGGGCTCCATCCACCGAGATAGCCTCCAAGTGGTCAGGAAGGTGTCTTTGTTTAATGTGTACGAGGGCCAGTAGACATAATGAAATGAAGATTATTTTTGTTCGGGGTATGGTGTAGGTTAATCGAAGTACATAAATCATAATTGATGCAACTAAACTAAGGCATGATAAAATTGAGGAGTCCCATCCGGATAATATACCCCATGATTTACCAGCGATATTCGCATGTCAGGAGAAGGCATCTAACAAAGATAAACGAATTGTACGAGCTGGGTCTCTACTCCTAGTTTCTTGGAAGGCAAGAAGGTTTATACTAAATTTCCTAATATCGTTGATCCATGTCATTTTCCGGGGGCCGTTAAGGCCACGAATATTCCACGATAGTAACTTGATATTCATTAAGAACGAGTGTATCTCCACATGGTATGGATTAGAATGGTTACTCAAAAGGATGGGATTTTTGACCTTCAAAATCGATCTAAGAAGTAGTACTTTTGGGGGAATCCTTGAATGACAATCGTAACTTGGGTAACGTTTCTTCACACATTTTCAAGGTGTTTGGATTGATGAGTTCCTTATATAACTAGAGAGAGAGGTCGTCGAGAGAGTCATCATAAATAGAATGAGGGATGGGGATAAGCTTGTCATTAGGGGTACATAAAGTTAACGATTCATTGTCTTTTTTCCCATACGAGGGGTGGGTTCCTTCTTGGTCGTGGCAGAGGTGGAAGACTTAGACCCAAGAGGAGTGGCTGAAGTAGAGGGGGTGGGGCAGTCGTCAGTGCAGATTTGATGATGAGGGTTGCCTTCATTTTTTCCTTGGCTTGCTTAGACAGAAGCCATGCCGCACGCTTGATAATATTTTCATCTATGTTGGTTCCCTGTGCTTTCGGCCAGAGGATGGTGCTCTCCGTTGACTGCCTATCAAGGTCCTTTGTGAAGCAAAAGCCATCATCATAAGAGTAATCATGATGTAAGGGGAAAAAATGGATCGATGTTGACTATGACCAGACCGTGTCAAGGAATAGATAAAATGGGGGGTGCAAGTTCAAAAATAGGAGATGATGGTACTTTTTCTCAGTCCTATGTGAAAAGGAAGTTCTAAGCAGGTTTTGCGGGTTGGCATTTAAGAACCAAGAAGCAGGTGGTGGTGGTGTTCTTTGATGAGTGAGTATCGTAATTGTTGAAGGAGACATCCCAGTACTGGTTAATGAGGTGGAATGTGGCTTCGAACACACCATATGTTGTGACCACCTCAATGCCTTTAGGGATGGATTGGACCTTAGGGATGTCTACGAGGAGTCTAACCAGAGAGACATCATTGTAGTTCTCTGAAAATGGCAGGACTTTAAAGGCTAGACTCTTTCCGAAATTCATCATTAGGTTGTTAAGTACATATGGGTATATGCGGTGCAGTGGTAAGCCCAGGACATCCAGCCAGTATTGGTTGGTTTCCTTGATGTGCTTTGCATCGAATGAGGGAGACCAACGATTGAACCAGATCATGACCTTGGAGGTCCCCACAAGCTTTAGGTAAAGCGTCTCAGATGTGACTTCAACGTTAACTTGGCACTTGGAAATTTTCTAGAAAAGCTGGAAAGCATCGTCACTCATTTCATCAAGAAGAGCATTCTTGTCCCACTTGAAGGAGGATATGTCGATGGAAAACTCTGCGATCACACAATGAAGCAGTTGTCGTTTTGCCACCAAGGATTTATGACACACACTTTAGCACATCGGATGAGGGATATGATGTTGTTTACGTGAGATGTTGGTATTGGGCATGTGATCCCACGGTGAACCATTACACAATAAACGTTATTGGATATCATTCCTTAATCTGAAATAAAGAATAACATATTTGTATAATAGGTCCAAGGAAAGGATTCCAAAAGGGCTTTGAATACCCTATAAATCGACAAGTTGGAGGTTGTTTGGACGAAGGGGAAAAGAACGATAAATATGGGAAGCCAATTGGTTTGCACGAGAGATGTGTTGGGTGCGTGGCAACTGCTCTTCTTTACATAGATCCAGAGGGACCCTACCGTTTTCTAGGGCATGCTTGGTTTCCAGGGTACTCCGGGGTATCCTGAGATATCCCCCGATCCATCCATGCATTCCTGAGTTGGGATTACTTGTATGGATTCTACATTTTCTTTGGTATAATATTTTTTTAACCATGTTTAAATAAAAAAGTTAACATAAAAACAATGTTATAATCATTAAACACAATCAATGTCACATCACATGATATTTATCATTCCAACCCTCTCCAATCCTCTCAACCATACAAACAGCTACTATTTAGAGGAGGATACCCTAACCCAACCCTACCAAGTTATAAAACTGACCCCTACGAGTTTCCGGATATTGTATGGGGTAGTTGGACGACGAGGATAGTACATTTTTACTAATGGGAGATGGGTTGAAAGAGGGTTGAGTAGCAGGAGATGATCTTCGATTTACACAGGTTATCTGTGATTTTAATTGATGTTGATGGATTCATTATTGAGTTTGTTTAAGGTGGGAAAGACTTCATTGATTTAGATGTCTAAGCTACCCCAAGAATGCAATATGATCCTCGTCGTGTCTGGGGGGTGGGGGTGTAAGAACATGAGGTGTTTCCACCATCAGTGTATTCACGAATGTTGGAGAAACGATATTTGGGGGTTGGTTTGGAAACTGAGCTTGATTTTTTAGCTTCCGCTCGCTTCAGCTGTTTCTTGCTCGAGGGTGGCGGAGGTGGATGGGATGATGAGGTGTTGATAAGGAATTTGCTTGGGATTGGGATTTTTCCATGTCGTGGGGTGGGGGGGAGGTTTTTTAGATAACTCTTTAAGGTTATTAATCAAGATGTGCTTCTAGTAGCCTTTGCATCCCATTGTGAATGGAGAAGAGGTTGTGAGGGAGGGGCAGTGGTAGGGTAGGTGAAAGGAGAGAAAGGAAGGTGGGGGAGATGGTGGGAGGAAGTAGAGAGACATAACTAGGTTCGTTGGAGGGAGGATCAACCATCCACTGGTGGTGCTACGGAGTCGCTTCTCGTTCCCTGGTTCGTATATGGTGTTTGTTACGTATACATGGCATTCATAAAAACATTTATACCGTTGCTTAATGGAATTTGAGGTGAGCAACACCTCCTTATCTGGATATCTATTACATTATGGATTGTCAGGTTTTAAGTATTTTGTGGTGTGAATTCTTTGAGAAAACTCATCCAGAATAATGGAAGGGAAAATCATAAGAAAAGGAGGAATACTCTTATTATAACAAAGGAGTCCGAGGTATATACAAACACAATCCGGAAGTCCTTCATTAGAAACTCAAAACAAGAAATAAATGATTGTGCAGAGATTACAACAGGAAAGACCTCCATCGAGGGAAACAAACTTCTGATTTAGACCATCATACACATTGATGTAGGTCTTTCTCGATGTTTACTAATGCTGAAATTTGATAAATCAATCAAGAGATAAAGTTGTGATGATATCCAAAAACAATTACAATAGCAGATAACAATTGATCACATTTGGATATCGAGAGAAGAACTTAAGCTCTCAAACAAATCAAAACATCTCCTTGATCCCTAACCTGATTCATTAGAACACTTCTCTTTATGTGTAGGCAAAGATCATAAACTAAGTTCATAATAAGATGAAGATACTAAAGATTTTCCCATATGAATTCTTGAAGAGGAACTATGGATGAACTATTGTACATACATTTGACCTTGACTTACACAGAATAGTGTTCAAGAAACAAAACTTTATTGGAAAAGTGATCTTTAGAATTGAAATTAACAAATTTAATCCAGAATGAAATGACGTAGATCAAACAAATTGAATCCTCAGGTCCGTATTACTTGTGAATGCACAGAAAATCGAAGGAAGGAGTCTTACCTATTAAACACAACTATTGACCCGGAAAGAAAGGGAACGTTTTTGATCTCTCAGTGACTCAAGCTCCTCTATGTTCATAGGAGTAATGATCTCCCTCAAGAGAAAGACGTGTCACTAACGAAGCATCCATCTAATGAACGCTAGGAGTACACATGGATCGAATTTTGGCTTAATCCGTGTCCAATCCATGCTTAACATATTTTTTATTTTTTTAATCCAATCTAATTTATTAAACATGCAAATCCAATCCAATCCACTGGATTACGGATTGGATCGGATTTTTAGTGCTCATCTACTGCCACGTCATAACCTATGATTAAGTTTGTAGTACACTAAACCTCGACACTTAAATCATGGTTCTAAAATTAAGAGCATGGATAAATGTGAAGAAAAAGATAGATAATTTTTGGGAAATAAAAGAATATATGCTTGTTATAGATTCTGTACGAGAAATCATTGTATAACTAATAAATGTAACATAGTTGTAATCCGTAGAAACTGTAGAAGCATCACGTTGACTTTATCGGACTAACCTGCATGAAATTAAATTGTAAAATTTAAAATAAAATATGTGAATGTGAATAAAATAAATTATACAAGGAATTAACCATCAAATAATAAATTTTGATTCCTCCATCTAATCATCAAGTAGCTGCGATTCTAAATTAGTACAATAACACTAACAAGTCAAAAGAAAATGCTAAGAAAATCTAATAATGACAGTAACAACTCATAAAAGTTTAGTCTTAAAGACTAAAATGAGAAGACACAAGGATGAATCACGAGATACATCTCCAAATCGTCTTTGAATGCATATAATATCTTGTTTTTACTAAGCAAAGTAAAAATAGAACAAAATCAATAATCATACTAGTTGTAAATATATGAATAAATAACTTTTTTACTAACCAGAACAAGTGAGATCCTAAGAAACTTGTGAAATGTAGTCGCTACCATCTGCGGGTGTCACTTGGCATATCAAAAAAATAATGAAAGTTAGAATAATGTTTAAAATGTTAGATGACACATATTATAAAATTGTATTTACCAAAGTCTCAAGTTCTTCAAATTTCTCTTCCACATCAACTAATGATAAAGGAGACTTCAACCAATCATGAGAACAAATCAAACATTCTACAAGCTTCAAAATCAACGAATTGCGAAACTGATCAAGAATGCATCTACCGGTGCTAAAAGTAGATTCTGAAGAAACAATAGAAATAGGGATCATTAAAACATCTATTGCAACTTGATAACTGAGAAAATTGAGGGTCGCACGGTCTCACAAGGCGAGGCTACGGTCGATGAATTAACCACTCAACCTTTCATGGTTAGTCAGTAATTAACCCACAATAATTAATAAAGCAATCAATAGCGAAAATGTGGAATTAAAATTTATTGTCTCTACTATAAAATGCATAGCAAGAAAACATGTAGAGGTCAAACCACAGAGAGCAAAATGGTAGCCTATGGTTATATATGTACAACCAAGTCATTCATTGATATAGGTCTTTTGTGGGTTTTTTGGATTTTATATATTTTTTATTTTTAGTTTTATAATATTATATTCTATTTCGTATAGATATTCTATATCTATGTGTGTGTGTGTATATGTATAAATACAATATAAGGTATATATAGATACTATGTGTATATAAATATGTAAAAATAGTCAAAATACATTGAAAATAAAGTTTTTGTGCTTTTTATATTTTTTCTAATTTTTTTGTCATTTTTCTGGAATTTTTGCTATTTTTTATATATTTTAAAGTAAAAATACCCCAAATAAGGGATTAAATAAATACTCAAAGTTGATTTGGATGTTAAAAATAATAAATCATTCTTAAAATTACCAAAACCAATTTCAATATATAAATTTTTAAAACAAAAATTATAAAACATAAAAATATATTTTTGGATTTTTTAGAATTTTTAAGATTTTTATAAAGGATTTTAAGGTTTTTTGATTTTTAGGGTTTCTGTTTTTCCATTTTTTGTGATTTTTGGTCTGTAAATAAAATAGGTCAAAATACCTTATACATATTTTTTAGAAGTTTTAGATATGTTTTTATTTTTTTGGTATTTTCTAAGTTAAACATGGAGTATATCGCTCTTATTTGATTTTTTAATAAGTCATTACATGCACAAAAATTCCAAACAAATAAAGAGCATGAAAATACATGGCAAAATGCATCTAATCCTATTTTTGCGTATTTTTCGAAGCACATTAACTATTTTTAATAAATAGAGAAAAGCTTCAAAAATATTTGTCCTAGTAGGGGCATATTTGCCAATGAAAGGAGTATCAGGGGCAGTCGTGCAAATATTACAACAGAGAAACACATTTATTTATTTTTTAGCACCACATTACAATACACAAAAACTGCCATGGTGTACTTGCAAATTAACCATCACGTGGGCTACACGTGAGATACGTTGGGAGGGACCAAAATGCAAATATATTGTAATCTAGGGGCCTTCCAGTAATTTTCACAAAAATGTACAATGTTCATTTCAATTTATTGGACTTTTTAAAAATACAAGAACCCACGGGGGTTTACATGCAGTTTCGCCACCTCACGTTGGACCGCACGTGAGGTTACATGGACTGGGCCAAAGTGTAATTACATAAGAATCAGGGGGTCCATTCACAAAATATCCACTTATTTTTAAACGTTGCCTTTTATTTACATTATCAAATAATAAATACAAAAAAATACTGGGTTAAATATGCAATTACCCCATTAGAGCATGCGATCTGACGGTCGTCCTCCCTTCACTTGGACACGTGGCATGCTGGGGTGAGTCGATGACGCTTCGCCTTCGAAGGTCTGGATTAAATTGGTGTGGATGATCTGATAGTGAAGGCGGGCTCGATCCAACGGTTTTGGTGCAACCTGGGGGCGGCTCATGATCGTACGATGCTGAAGCTACCAGGACGAATAGGTCAAGAACTCGCTTGGGGCAAGTTTCGATCCATCCCCTGATCTCTTCCGGCCATCTGGGACGCTCGTAGGTGGTGCAAAAGGGAGCAGAGGCTCCTCCGTGTCAGGTGCATCCTTCAGAAGGCTCGACAAAGCTCGAACGACGGTGGACGAGCTCTGAGAAAATAGGAGCTCCAGTGAACCTTTTATCCTGTGAAAATCAACCCTTACGGGTCCTTTGTCCCTTCTGTACTGCATATAATGTATACACAAGCAAAACGAGGCTCCGAGGGCCTTATTAGGGGTGAAACGAGGCGGAATGGGTCGGGCAGAGCTCTTCCGGCAAGCGGGGGAGGTGGAGGAGCTGATCTCCAAATCGGGGACGATTTGGGTGAGATGAGTGCGAGCGGGGCGTAGAGAAGTGACTATGAGGGTGACATTGGAGTCAGAGGACAGATGGTTAAGTGCGGAGGAGCTCGTCGGAGCTCAACTCCGGCGAACTACGCGGATGCTCGATTAAGCTAATCTAGCTAACTAGAGATCAATCTAAGAGCGGGAAATGGAAGCTAAGATTAACTGCAACTAAAATAAAGCATAAAAATGCAGCTCTTTTATCGGGGGAGTGCCCAGGGAGTAGGGCGGTCGGAGAACCACCGTAGGTGTACCTCCGTGCTCCTAGAGCTCAGCCTGGCAGCAAGTCGACTTCCCCTGTCACGAGAAGACTATCTGGATCCAAGACGAGGCTTCCTAAACTCGAGACGGTGACCAAATTTGAAGAAGGAGGCAGAGGATTTTATTTATAGACCTTATTGATCAACCTTATTGATCGGGGAAAAATGAAGATTTGGGCGTATGTACACGTGATTAGAGATCATGGCGTGTATGTACAATGATCAATGATCGTTTCGTATGAAGGATGCGAAGGCGATTGAGAGACAAGACGCCCACGAAAAAGGGCAGAAATCGCTGGAAAACCAGCCTGCGTGTCAAATCCAGAGCAAAGGAGGCAGTTGACCATGGTCAACATTTGACGCGACCCTATTGGTCCACGTCAGCACAAAATGACAAAGTCGGCTGACCAATTATTGACTTGTTAATTACACCTAATAATGTTTGAGTATAAATTAAAAAATAGTTATTATTTCATGTAGTATTTTAATATGATTTTTATTTATTTTTTTGGCTTTATTTGTTAGTAATTAATTTTTAATATACCGGTATATTCATCTATGTTTTACACATTTTTTATTTTGTATATTTTATTTTGTATATTTTATTCTTTTATTTTATATATTGATAACTCATTTTTTAGCATAAACATATTTTTGTTTTATTGTTATGATGTAATTTGTATACTTAAATAATTAAGTATGTATATTCTATAGGTATATTTATAGGTACTTTACCTATGTTTTATATACATTTAATTATTTTAATGTATTTTGATTACTTTTATTTTGGTTTTGTAATTTTAACGGAATATATATAATATTTACAAAAATATGAAAGAATAAGGAATAAAAGAATATGTTTCCTTTTTATTTATATGCATATATAACATAGGTATTTTGTCTATGTATTCTCACAGACTTATTTTATTTTTCATTTTTTTGGTTTATTCTAGTTTTAATATGTACATATGTTATAAATAATATGTACAAAAATATAAATGAATTTCTAAAAATAATAAGGGATAAATAAAATGAATATTTTAATCGGTAGAATGTCCAATGAGGGCCCAAAACCTAACTTTCACCAGTAACTCCAAAAAAAATAAAACCACCACCATTAAATAGCTTGTGAAAAATTATATACAATTAGAGTGATTTTGATATGTTTTGAGTTTTTATTTGAAGCATATAGGTTTGTGAAGTTTGGTTTTTGGCTTTTTATTTTGTATATAAAATGAACAGTGTGTATTATTTTTGTACGAACTTAATTTTATATTTTTATTTACATTATTATCTACAACTTTCATGTTCAAAGTTTCTTCATTTGATGAATAAATAATGAAGAATAAAATATGTGTCGAAGATGCTTAAATAATGAATAAAAGATTTGGGTTTCATTGTATTTTTGGCCCTTATTTGCCCCTACTTTATTCCTTGTCGACCAACTCAATTCTTAACTTGGTCTCGGGGTTCAGGGTCATAAAATATCTTCAATATTTTATTCATTTTTCTTTTCTTCTATTTATTCTATAATTTTGGTATTAAAAACCTTATTTTATATACAAATAATACGATAAATAATGAATGCTATTATGCACAAATTAATGTTATTTTCATGCATTAGCTAGGGTTTTTAAGACCAAAATTGTGGAATAAAGGTGATGAAATGGAGATTCATCATCCCCTATACTTGCCTTTGCTAGTCCCTAGCAAACACTTATGCCATAATAACAAAAAGAATAAAAAAGAAAAGAAAAATAAAGAGTAAAGAGGATTGCTTTCAATTGTTAAACTTGTCTTTTCAATATCAAAGTTTGGAGCTCAAGTTAGACCTTTATGTGAGAATGTATGTGGAACCTGATCGGGAACCAAATTTAAAGCACCACAACCTTCGAGAGTCGCAGAACTTGGTTCAAACCACTTCAATAGCCAGGTCAGAACTAGCCTACATCATATGCAAACCTTTATGGCTATGAAGCTGACTTGTATAGTGTAAGTGATAGTGGCTCTCCCCAACTGAAATGACAAAGGAACTGACTTCTCCAGAAAGATAACCCAATGATTCCCCAATCCAGCACTCTGTCCTCGAGGAGCGGGGTATACCCTTCTAAGTTCAAGTGGCATCCAACTCAAGAGGAGGAGGTGAAGAAAAGAATGGATGGTAGCCATTGTAGCTACCTATCCTGGGATGCCTAACCAGTGTAGTCAAGTCATCCAGCTGCAGGCTCACATGGTATAACTTTGATGTTCAAGCTTAATTATTTTCTATACAACATATACACATACTCCGGTAGGCATTTTATTTTTTATTTTTAGTCATGTCCACTTTTTTCAAGTTTTTTTAACATACTATTCACAACAGCATTTACATAAAGAGTTTTTTCTCTTGAGCCAGAAGACTATCCCTCTTTTGAAGCTTTTTTGCAACCCACACTCTCATGTCTTTAGACTTCATTGTAACTGGACAAGGTTGGGTGCACTTCCCTCCCTAGACGAGGATGAATGTTTCCACCCATGTGCATCTCAGACCGACAAATCCAACCATCTCACCACTCCAATTGAGTTGAGCCAAGTGAAAGGTGCAAGTGTCCAAGTTAGGTCACGGCCGACAAGAGTCATGCGTGTGTCTCAAAAAGTTCTAGTTAGTCAGTTGAGTTGGCTTGAACCCAGCCTTGAGTCTCAAAGAATTAAGTTTGAATAGACCTGAAGTACCTTAAACCTTGTTCCAATAAGGTTCCAGTGCAGTTAGGTGCATTAAGGTCCAACCAAGCTCCAATCTTTGACTTTATTGGACTTGTTCAATCATCAAGCTCAATTGAAAAGAATGTGAATGATATACAAATGCCATGTACAATGATGCAAAGAGTGATGCATTTTTTCTAAGAATTTGCAAAGAAAAAGAATTTTTTTACACAAAAAATTTTGCAAATACAAAGAATTTTTGCACACGCAATGTATAAAATATTTACAGCTATTTACACAGGCGTGCTTATTTTCATTGATTAAAAATTATCAAGACTTTACAGGTTTAGCAAGTTATTTTATAGGTGTATATATAAATGGTAAAGAATTTTATGTATTTTTATTTTTTGATTATATACACATTCTATTGATGCATTGATTCCTCAAATTTATTTGAAAACAATTTTGAAAACTATAATACAAAATACTTTTTGCAAATATGTACAAAATACTTTTTTGCAAATATTTAAAAACATTTGAAAGCCATTTGCAAAGATTTTTCAAACAATATATATACATTTTTCAAAATATTTTTACAACATTTCCAAAATCATTTGCAAATATGTTTTTGAAACTTTTATTTCACACAAAGGAAAGAATTTTTGCAAATCAAAATATTTTTACAAAGGTTGAAAATAGTTTACAGAAAGTTTTCCAAATGGGTCACACCATTTTTCAAATCATTTTGCAAAAATATTTTTAACCTGATTTATTAATCAGTATATACAAGAAGGATGGGTACATATAAAAATATTTTTGTATTTTTAGTTTTACATATGTTTTGTGATTTTTGAAAATGGATACATATCTTTACAAGGAGAGATTATGTATAGAAGGATTTCGGTTTTTAAAGGATTTACAAGGGATGATTGCTCACTTTTATACGAGTATAAAGACTTTTGAGTATAGTGTGTACACTCCTCAAACTTATTTGAAAATCATTTTGCAACAGTTTTGAAAACTATAGTCCAACATAATTTTCACAAATGGTTTTTACAAACATTTACACATATTTAAAAATCATTTTACAAATGTTTTTCAAACAGTATATATAGATTTTTCAAAATATTTTTGCAACCATTTTTTGAATCATTTGCATTTCAAACATTTTTATTTCACACAAAGAAAATAAATTTTTACAAACAAAAATATTTACAAAGATTGAACACTTTTAACAAAATATTTTCCAAACAGCTTTCAAAAGATTATTCAAAAAGTGTTTCAAACTATTTTTTAAACATTTTGCCAAAGTATTGTTGCCTGATTTATCAGTCAGAATGTACAAAAAGAGTTTGAGGAGCTGTAACCATGTTTTTATTAGAAGATTGTAATGAATTTTAACATTATTTTTAGCCATAGGTATTATTTAAAATACAAAAGTACGAGTTATGGCTTAAAGTATATACATAGTATATACAAGCCCCCTATACTTAGCTCGAGCTATGTCCTCATAGATCAAAGAGAAAAAGAGAAGACATAACTCGGACTGAATATAGAAAAGTCTAAAGAACGAAGGAATGAGGAGATAAATAAATGAACAGGAAGTTGACCATCCCCTCTATACATAGGATCAAATAATCCTATGTATAGCAGACTGTACACAAGGCAGGGATGGTCAAGGGTGAGAATGAACAGATCGTACTCAGATTGTCTCCCCCTATACTTAGGGTAAGATATCTCTAAGTATAGACAAGAAGAGGAGACAATGGAGAGGATCAAAGAACGAAAGGACTCGGGGTGCTCACCCCCCTATACTTGGGACAAAGTACATCCTAAGTATAGAAGACTGACAACAAGGGGTGGCACCTTTTTGGTAGAAAAAGAAAATAGAAAAGGAAAAGAAGAAAAAAAGAAAAGAAGAAAAGAGAAGAAATCGGAGGAAAAGTTTTTGAGGTGCATTGTCTGAATCTTTTGATGCTGCTAATGTTGTGGATGTATCTTCAGAGCGTGGAACCTGGATTGAGTCGACAACAGCCAAGAAAATATCTGGCTCAAGGTAGGGCTTCAGTAGTTGATCGTTGATAACGAATGGTTGTGCATCAGGAGACAATTCTGATATTGCAATACTCCCATTGTCACGCACTTCTCGAACTTGAAATGGCCATGCCCATTTTCTTTTTATTTGCTCGGGAATATCTTTAACTTTGCATCAAAAAACCACACGTTCTATCCAGCTTCGAAGGTCTTTCATTTGATGTGCGATCATGCCAGTGTTTCACCTTTTCCTTGTACATCAATGTGTTATCGTATGCATAGTTTCGGAATTCAAGGAGTTTGTTCAGATCATCTTTTCTTTTCTGACCACTACTCTGTGAGTCCAAATTGCACATATTGATTGCCCACAAAGATTTGTGAATTAATTCTACGGGCAGATGGCATGGTTTCCTGTATACAAGACGATAGGGCAACAAGCCCAAGGGAGACCTGTAAGCGGTTCTGTATGCCCATAGGACGGAGTCCAAGAGTTGGGACCATTTCTTTCTGTTCGACCTTACAAGTTTGTGAAGGACCGTCTTGATTTCTCTATTTGATAATTCTGTCATGCCTTTGATCTGTGGATGATAAGGAGATGCGATGCGATGGGTCGATGTCGTATTCCTTCGGTAACTTCTTGACCTCTTTAATTATGAAGTGGCTACCCCCATCTGATATCATAATCTTCGGAATCCTGAACCGTGAAATGATATTCTCTCTTAGAAATCGGCATATTGTCCGGATGTCTGTGGCTCGAGCGGAGATAGCTTCAACCCTGTGACTCACATAGTCGACGACGAGAAGGATGTGCTCATATCCTTGACTGTTAGGGAAAGGTCCCATGAAATCGATGCCCCAAGCATCGAAGACGTCTGCTATCTGAATGATCTTCAGGGGCATCGAGTCTTTCGCTGTGAGTGTGCCTTTCAATCTCTGACAGTCATTGCATCATTTGACGAAAGTTATTGCATCCTTGAATAGTGTGGGCCACAAGAAGCCACATTGAAGTACTGTTGATGTCGTTCGATCTCCAGAGTGGTGTCCACAAGATTCGAGCGAGTGACAATGCTCAAGGACACTATGATGCTCCTCCTGAGGGATACACCTGCGCCAAATGCAATATGCTCCTTCCCTGAATAAGAGAGGATCTTCCCATTGGTAGAAATGGATTGTCGATAAGAATTTGTCCTTCTGGATCTTTGTCCAATCCTGCAGTACTGCCCCCTAAACTAGGTAGTTGACAATATCAGCATACCAAGGGAGTGAATCCACGTCCAAAATCGACTCGTCAGGAAAGGTCTCTGTGATGGGTACATTGCTTAGCGGAGGCTCTGTTTGCTCTATTCTGGAGAGGTGATCTGCTACCACATTCTGAACTCCAAGCTTGTCCTTGATTTCCATATCAAATTTCTGGAGAAGAATGATCCATCTGATCAGTCTAGGCTTGACATCCTTCTTCTGTTGCAAATACCAGATAGTAGAGTGGTCGGTAAAGATGGTGACTTTTAATCCAAGCAGATATGATCTAAACTTCTCGAGGGTGAATACCACAGCCAGCAACTCTTTCTCTGTCACTATGTAATTCCTCTGAGCTTCATCTAATGTTTTGTTGGTGTAATGAATGGCATAGGGCACCTTGTCTTTCCTCTATCCTAACACAACCCCAACTGCGAAATCTGACGCATCCGTCATGATCTCAAAGGGAAGAGACAAATCTGGTGGTTGTAGGACTGGAGCTTGAGTGATAAGCTCCTTCAACTAATTGAATGAAAGGAGAACATGCTGATCAACATTAAACTCAGTCTCCTTGCAAATTAATTTGGTAAGAGGTCGGGCAATGCAGATGAAATCTTGGACGAATCTTCTGTAAAATCCCACATGCCCCAGGAATGACTAGGGATGACCATTGGGCTGGGCCAGCCCAGCCCGGCCCGAAGCCCAGCCCGCATAGCCTAGCCCAGCCCGAGCCCGAACTATTTATGGGTCGGGCTTGGGCCAAAGATGTAGGCCCATTTAATAATTGGGCCGGGCTCGGGCTTAGCCCGGCCCGGCCCATTAGGCCCGATAGCCCGGCTCACATAAAAGCCCAAAATTAGGCCCGTTAGGCCCGACAGTCTGGCCCACATAGAGCCCATATGTATATAGACTTTGATCTCTCACTTTGATATATTCATCTGGATTGAATGATGGAGTTGACGACGTCGACAGATTAATCCACTTGAGGTACATTTTCAATCTGTTTGTTTACTATTATTTGCACATGTTTCTATAATATCTCTATAATACTCTTTCCATTAGATACCGTAGAATCATAGATACGACCAAATCCGTGCAAAACAGTAGGATAACTAAAAAATAAAGACCTAAATAACTAATAAATACTTCATAACGAAGATTACAATCAAAATAACCAAACGAGAGTGCGCCAAGTTTATGGGCCCACCAAGTCTAGATGAATAAGTTTTGGGCCGGTCCAAACCCAATTGATTTTTGAGACATTATGGGCCGGCCCTGCCCAGGCCCAACCCACAATAATTGGGCTGGGCTTGGGCCTGGGTCTTCAAAAAAAAAATTTAGTGGGCCTAGGCCCGGCCTAAAGCCCACAAATATAAATGGGCCTAGGCCTGGGCCCTGTAGGGCCCGACCCAGCCTCGGCCCATGCTCATCCCTTGGAATGACCTCACATCCTTAATTGTCTGAGGTAGCTCAAGATTGGCAATCACATCCACCTTTGCCGGGTTGACTTCCATGTCACGTTTGGAAACGACGTGACACAACACAATTCCCTCTGTGACCATGAAGTGGCTCTTTTCCCATGATAGCACTAGATTGACTTCACGGCATTTCTGAAGTACTCTGTCCAGGTGCTCAAGACAAGAATCGAAACTTTCACCGTAAACGGAGAAGTCGTCTATAAACACCTCGAGAAAACTGTCTACCATCTCGGCGAAGACTGCAAGCATGCATCTCTGGAATATCGCTGGTGCATTGCACAATCCAAAGGGCATTCTCCTGAAAGCATAGGTGCCGAATGGGCAAGTGAAGGTAGTCTTCTCTTGATCCTCAAGGGAGATTGCCACTTGGTTGTACCCGGAGTACCCATCCAGAAAGTAGAAAACTCCTTCCCTGCTAGTCTTTCCAAAACCTGATTAATAAATGGCAAGGGGTGGTCCTTCTTTGTTGCTGCATTGAGATGGCGGTAGTCAACACACACCCGACAGGATGTCGGTACCCAAATAGATATCTCCTCTCCTCTGTCATTTGTAACTATGGTAAGCCCTGACTTCTTTGGAACTACGTGTAAAGGGGCTCACCCATTTTGAATCGAAGATGGGATAAATGAAGCATGCATCAAACCATTTAGTGATTTCTTTCATGATGACATCCATGAGATTTGGATTCAGCCGTCTTTGGAATTCGCGGGACGGCTTAGTGTCTTCTTCCAGGTAAATGTGGTGTGATCACAACGCAAGATTTATCCTGCAAAGATCTAATACATGCCAACCAAGAGCCTTGTGGTTCTTCTCTAGAACCTCAAGAAGTCAAGATTCTAGCTTCGGAGTCAGCCTACTGCTGATGATTACCGGATACATATTTTCTTCACCCGTAAGGAATGCATACTTCAGGCCTATTGGAAGTGGCTTGAGTTATGGTTCTGATCTAGCCGACTTGTTAGTCACTTCAAAAATTGTACTAGTGGTAGGATGTGCGGCTTGAACTTTGGCAGAGCTACTGACCTCAGTATTCTGTTGAGATTCTAATAATGTACCGAATAGTTCTGCACTAGGCTCATCGTGTTCGGGCTGGAGTGAATCATTGGAGTCAAAAAGATGCATCAGCATATTGGAATCAGTCTCCCAAGTATCATCAGAGCATGTGTCGACTGTGCTTTCCAAGTCCTCCTCCAAGGAGAGGATTTCCTGGGTCCATGGATCGTCCAAAGAGAGTGGTGTGTCTCTGATTTCCGCAATAAAGTCACAGTCTGCTTCTGGTGTTGCATGGCTCTCATTAGTCATGACTTTCGGCTCGCTGATCATGTCTATAGTGAATCTCTTGATGCCCAAGCTGAATGTAATCTTTGCCAGACCCATAGTCAACCACGGCTCCTGAGGTGCGCAGGGTCGGCCAAGGATGATAGGAGTCTGGAGTAAGGGTGTGGGGGAGTCCATATCAAGAACTACAAAATCAACTGGAAATTGCATTTCTCACACCTTTACCACAACGTCTTCCAAAAGACCTCTAGGTTGCTTGATAGATCGGTCAGCGAGCTGAAGGATCATACGTGTCTGCTTCAGCGGACCTAACCCAAATTCTTGTAGTAGTGACGAGGGAAGAAGGTTGATGGAAGAACTACTGTCAAGCAAAGTGCGCTCAAAGACTTGATCAAAAATTTCGCAACTATTTAGAGGTGCTCCTTTGTCCTGCTTCTTATGTGGGAGGTTGCTGATGGTTGCGACAGTGGCCATGGTGAGAACGTGCTTCTCAACATGTTTGCGGCTATTCTTTTGTGCTGGGCCACACTTGCTTGTACATGCCTCTTTCAAACCTTTCTTCACAGCTGGCATGTACTCCATGGCCTTCATCAGAGGAATCTCAACAGTCAAGTTATTAATTATATCCAAAACTCTAGGATCAGATAATGCACTTTTCTTTTTGCATTTTTTTTGGATTTTTCTATTGCATTAAGAAAAGGAATATGTACATTGCTGGAATCCAAATTAGACTTCTTATTTACAATAAAATCAGCGTCTATATAATGTTGTACATCTAGGTTACAAAAAGGTGTACAATCTGGAAGTTGAGGTGTTGGTGCTGGTAGATGGACAAAAAGTAGGGCCTCCGCTCCGTCGGCTGGCGTGGGATCGGCTGTTGTTGGCGGCTCCTTCAAGGCTGGCATGGCTTCACTTCGGCGACAATATTCTTTTTGTTCTTTTTGCTTTTGCTGATTTTTTTGTTCTTTTTATTGATGCTGATGGTGGTGAGTGACAGCTGAAATAGCTCCTCCTTCTTCTTCCTCACCCGTCCCTATAGTTGGCATGGTTGATGCATAAGATGACGATTCAGTTGAAGCTGTATTGTCCCCCTTGCTGATGGCAGGCGGAGGCAAGGCCCTACCGCTCTTGAGAGTGACAACATTAGATGAAACAATAGTACAATCATCTAACTCTACAGGCATAGATGGGGCATTACATTCTCCCTACTCCTTTCTCTTGAAGCTATTGGGGTTAGCTTTGACCTGTGCCAGAATGGTAGTTTTAGTGGCGGTCAGGTCATCTAGTTTCCTGGTCATATCCGATAGGCCTTTGATGAGATGGGCCAATCAATCCAGGGTCGAGTTCACAGGATTTCCTCAGAAGGTTCAGCGTGCAGACCACGCTGCTGTTGAGTGTTTGGGAGCTGAGGCGATGACTTTTGGTGGTGTTGTTGTGGTGGAGGAAGCTGAAACTGATTGTATAAAGGAGGATACTGCTGATACTGTTGAGGTGGGGCAGTCGCATACTGGTGGTATGGCGGTGACTGTCGGTACTGTGGCTGCTAGTAGTGATGATTCTGCCTCCATTGGTTAGTATACTAGGGAGGCTGGTGATATTTTGGCGGCGGCTGTGAGGACTACCCAAAATGACCACCCTGTGGTTGGTGGCACTGCTTGTTGACTTGCAGCTGGCCCTTAGGGTGTCTGGTAGGACGGACCAGTTGTGCATCATTGCTCCAAACCCCATTGACTTCTTGGATCAGGGGTGGTGGTGGGAAAGTTGGATCGGATGCTGAAAGAAAGTCTGGCTGGTAAACAACCATCTGCTACTACAGTTGGCCCTGGTCGGGTGTCTGCACGTAGTACACGTGCTGGACTGTCGGTGGTTGCTGGCTCGGCTGAGGCTGATGTGGATATGCTGGCTCATCCTTCTTCTTAGTTGGAGCTTCAGTAGATGGTGTCGTCGACTGGACAGAACTGATAGTGCCTACCAGCAGCTCCAACTGCTTGTTGATCTGGTCCAACTTATTGAGATTCTGTGTCCTCTTCTCGGTCACATCAAGTTTTCAAGGTCCTGTGATCGGTTTTCAATGATATCAACCTTCGAGAGATGACCCCCGATGATGATGAGGTTGGTGCTCTCATCTCTCTCCACCTCACGAGATGTTGCCATGTGGACTTGCTTCTGGACAATATGAGGTTGCTTCTAATAGGCTTTGGATGAAGATAAGGTATCCTCTCCTTCGGCCATTTCCTCAAAGATCTGTCATACGACGTCTTCATCCTTGTTGAAATGTGATCCCCCGCAGGCTGCGTCAACGAGCCGTTGGCTTTCTATGTTCAAACCTCCGAAGAAATGTTGGACCAAGCTGGTCTTTGGGATGTCATGATGGGGGCATTTCTCCTGCAGATCTGTGAATCTCTCATAGGCTTCGTGGATACTCTCATGTGCACCCTGAGAGAAATTGTTGATTCAGGCTCGCATTTAATTGAGTCAACCGAGAGTGTAGAACTTGTGTAAGAATGCTGACTTCAGCTCCTCCCAAGTCATCACAAACTTCCCCAGATCGTTGACCTAGTAGAGGGCCTTGTCCTGTGGATTGAATGGGAATGCCATCATCTTTACTACGTCCAATGGTACATTGGGGTAGTGGGTCGTACGACAGATGCATGAAAACTGCTGGAGATGAATGTACGGCTCTTCACTGGTGTTCCCGTGGAAAGAATGGAGAAGAGCAATGAACTGAGTCTTTAGCTCAAAGTGAGCGTGCACCGGTGGTATGCGGATCTACTCGGCCATCTGGTTGTCTACAAGGTTATAGGTCTCTTTCAGCGTCAGTTTCGGCCTTCCTTGTTCAGGCTCTTCCTCATCTAGATTATCATGGGGTCCACCACCTCCTCCTCCTTGTCTTCCTCCTCCTCCTCCATCTGGTCTGTTCATAATATCGTTCAGCATTTCCTAAAAGGCAGTCTGTGCTAGGGCTTGCTCGGTCAGTTGCTGTTGGATAGCCTGGATAGGTGCTAACAATTGTGCATTGACTTGGTTCTGATCAGGCATCTATCCTTGCTCTGGATGAGGGGGATGTTGACCCTTGCTCTTTCCTTGAGGAGCCATCTCAGGGTCAGAATTTAAGGAGATGAATTCTGGATTGGGATACAGGGCTTGATCTGGCTTCTATCTGCAAGATGAGAGAATCTCAATCAGACCACTTGCAATTGAATCCCAACTGCCATGATGAATCTGGAATTAAGGTCAATTCCAGAGTGTTGTGAATGAAAAAAGATATGGACTGTAATCGACTTTCATTCACAACGGCTAAAGTGGGATAAGAGTGGTCCCGCTTTATTGGGTGGTCAAGAGGAAGGGTAGAAGATGAAGAGTCTAGAGATCGACCTGCAAGACCTGGATCGGGTTCTCGGGAATCGCCTCGAATTATTGGCGAGGTCGAGTCCACGGAATCGATGTAGGTACTGGCGGGATCCCGATTAAACCATCCATGGATCATCATCACAAAACAAGAGGAGGGTAGATGTAGGAAGAAGGATACAGTGATCAACAAGGAATAAAGGGGAATGTAAAATAGTAGAAAGGCTCAAACTGAGCGGGGGTCAAAGGGAGAAACACATGACAAAATTTTACGCAAGCGCGCGGGACTTGATCTTTGAACCTTAATCTAGATCCATACAAATACAAGACAAAATTGGGTTCACCAACTCACGCCACGTGAATCCATAAAGGTTTGGCTACTTATTATCTTTTCAGTTTTAGAGTTGTTATTTCAGGCATATCTTGTAACAAGTCCTTAGCATGCTAACCCTATAGGAGAGAGAGTACTACCAGGAAAGTATCCCGTACTTGTCCTCCTCCTTTGTAACATGTAGTCTGCACTTTTGAGATCCTTATAACCCTTCCTAGATCCCTACTAATCCAAAGAAATAGATAGAGGAAATCGGTAGGTGAAACCAATACTTCAATTCTTGCTCGAAATGGAATCACCCGTGAGTGTGCAAGAACCTACTCAGACGCAAACCGATGAGACAGACACCATCATGAAGGCGTGGCCTATGCTCAGTACTTCAGACCATGTCGACGTTCCACACAAGGTGGGAACACCATCATTGACAAGGCCTTACTCGGTCATGTACGATAGAAGCATCATTACTTCAGAAATCCAGGTGATACATAAGGCAGTTACAGACTGGGATTTGGGCTCTATTCCTTAGTGGGACGTGCCTCACTGATGGGAGGGGTTTTGGTCCCCTCCGGAGGTACCTAAAAATAATGAGGGCTTTATGAACCCAGAACATTGATAGTCCATTACGGATTTTAATTAAGGTCAAAGTTTATTTAGCAGTCCCCTTGTTTTAATTTTTTGGGTTTTCATTTTTTTGAGTTTGTTTTCATACCAACGCCTAATGTTTTTGTAGGTTTTCATTTTAATCCTAGGTGCTTAAAATCAGAGGGAGATAGCGGAAAAGCCATGCAACTCGATTCAATGATGGAAATCTCACCATTGAACCTAATGATGCATGCTGAGTTAGAAGACTTACAGTGCATCCCAGCTCTCTCCATGCGTTATGCAAAACAAAATTTTTAAACCTCTACATAGCAGTGTGCATTCGACAAAATCGCCGTAAACAGTAGCTGCTATTAATCATGAAGAACCAATTATTAGTTATTCATAAATGAGACCAAGGTCTGATCTCTGATGTCGATCGCTACCCGCCACAACGGGTCATGCACACGCTATATACGACCTCTAGCGACACGCGGTCTCAGATCTGAATTACTAACATTATTAATTTGACTAGATCCATTCAAAGAAGACTATAGGAACATGAATTCTTATTAAGGTGTGGACCTAGTTACCGAGTCAAGCAACCTAAATCTAGGGGCTTCATGCACACAAAATAAAGTAAAATAAGGCTAAAAGCTCAAAACAATGGAAACCAAAATAAAAGAAGGCGAGAAAATGCAGAAAACTGCGACGAGACCCCCAGGTGAACAGACACCCGAGCACTGGACCTCATTGTGAAGAGTAGAGCCCGAGTTATTTTACATGCCAAAATTATCTCTCTCTCTCACCATAAATTACAAAACTGATTTTTTTCTAAGCTAATTCCTCCTCCTTGGTGCTCTCTCTCCGGCTGGTCATAAAGAGAAGACCATCCTCCTCCAAGCTTGGCTACATCGGCCTCCTAAGAAGTCGTCCTCGTGTGGCGGGCCCTCACAACAAAGTCACAAAAAGATGGATTTAGCATATATAATCAAATAATCAAATCAATGAATATTTATGACAATAATCAAAGAATTAATTACAAATAAATTAATAAATATTTACAACAATGAATCAATAAATCAGATAAATGACTATACAAAAATGACTAGTGAAAATAGGCTACTCTCATTGCTCCTCGGCAATGGCACCATCTGATAACTGAGGAAAATTGAGGGTCGCACGATCTCACAAGGCGAGGCCATGGTCGATGAATTAACCACTCAACCTTTCCCGGTTAGTCAGCAATTAATCCACAATAATTAATAAAGCAATCAATAGCATAAATATGGAATTAAAATTTATTGTCTCTACCATAAAATGCATAGCAGACAAGCTTGTAGAGGTTGAACCACAGAGAGCAAAATGATAGCCTATGGTTATCTATGTACAACCAAGTCATTCATTGATATAGGTCTTTTTGTGGGTTTTTTGGATTTTATGTATTTTTTTTTGGTTTTATAATTTTATATTCTCTTTTTATATATTTTTTATAAATTTTCTTTTATTTTTCCTTTTTCATTTAGATATTATATAAATTTATATATATATATGTATGTATGTATAAATACAATATAAGGTATATATAGATACTATGTGTATATAAAGATGTAAAAATAGTCAAAATACATTGAAAATAAAGTTTTTGTGATTTTTATATTTTTTATATTTTTTGTTATTTTTCTAGAATTGTTGCTAAAATTTATATATTTTTTTAAAGTAAAAAATACCCCAAATAAGGGATTAATAAATACCTGTAGTTGATTTAGATGTTAAAAATAATAAATCATTCCCAAAATTACACAAACCAATTTTAAGAAATAAATTTTTAATAAAAAAATGATAAAATAGAAAAAGATATTTTTAAGTTTTTTAAGAATTTTTAAGATGTTTATAAAGTATTTTGTGGGTTTCGATTTTTAGGGTTTCTCATTTTCTATTTTTTGTGATTTTTGGTCTGTAAATAAAATAGGTCAAAATACTCTATATATAATTTTTTGGAATTTTTAGATATGTTTTATATTTTTTGGTATTTTCTAAGTTAAACAAGGAGAATATGGTTCCTATTTGATTTTTTTAATAAGTCATTAAATGCTCAAAAATGCCAAACAAATATATACCGTAAAAATACATGGCAAAATGCATCTAATCTTATTTTTGCATATTTTTCGTAGCACATTAACTATTTTTAATAAATAGAGAAAAGCTTCAAAAAAATCTATCCTGGCAGGGGCATATTTGCAAATAAAATGAATATCATGAGCAATCGTGCAAATATTACAATAGAGAAACACATTAATTTAGTTTCTAAGCACTATATTACTATACACAAAAACCGCCAAGGTGTACTTGCATATTAACCATCACGTGGGACTACACGTGAGATATGCTGGGAGGGACCGAAATGCAAATATAATGTAATCCAGGGGCCTTCCAATAATTTTAACAAAAATTTACAATGGTGATATCAATTTATTGGACTTTTTAGAAATACAAGAACCCATAGGGGTTTACATGCAATTTCGCCACCTCACGTGGGACTACACGTGAGGTGACGTGGACTGGGCCAAAGTATAATTACATAAGAGTCAGGGGGTCCATTCACAAAATATCCACTTATTTTTAAATGTTGGCTTTAATTTACAGCACGAAATAATAAATACAAAAAATGCGAGGCTAAATATACAATTACCCCATTAGAGCATGCGATCTGACGGTCGTCCTCCCTTCTCCTAGACATGTGGCGTGCTGGAGTGAGCCGATAACGCTTCGCCTTCGATGGTCTGGATTAAATCGGCGTGGATGATCTGATGATGAAGGCGGGCTTGATCCAAAGGTTCTGATGCAACCTGGAGGCGGCTCATGATTGGACGGCGCTTAAGCAACCAGGACGAACATGTCAAGAACTCTCCTGGGCAAGTTTCGATCCGTCCCCCTGATCTCCTCCAGCCATCTGGGACGCTCGTAGGTGGTGCAAAAGGGAGCAGAGGCTCCTCCGCGTCAGGTGCATCCTTCAGAAGGTTCGCTAGAGCTCGAACAACAACGGACGAGTTTTGAGAAAATAAGAGCTCTAGTGAACCTTTGATCCTGCGAAAATTGACCCTTACGGGTCCTTTGGCCATTCTGTCATGCATATAATGCACACGCAAGAAAAATGAGGCTCCGAGGGCCTTATTAGGGGTGAAACGAGGTGGAATGGGTCAGACGGAGCTCTTCCGACGAGCGGCGGAGGTGGAGGAGACGATCTCTAAATGAGGGACGATCTGGGTGAGATGAGTGTGAGCGGGGTGTAGGGAAGCGACCGGGGAAAGGTATGAGGGTGACATCAGAGTCGGAGGACAGATGGTTAAGCGCAGAGGAGATCGTCGGAGCTCGACTCCGGTGAACTACGTGGACGCTCGATTAAGCTAATCTAGCTAACTAGAGATCAATCTAAGAGAGAGAAATGGAAGCTAAGTGCAACTAAAATAAAGCATAAAAATGCATCTTTTATACCTGTGGAGTGCCCAGGGAGCAGGGTGGTCGGAGAACCACCGTGGGTGCACCTCCGTGCTCCTAGAGCTTAGCCTGGCCGCAAGTCGACTTCCCCTGTCACGAGAAGACTATCTAGATCCAAGACGAGGCTTCCTAAACTCGAGATGGTGACCAAATTATAAGAAGGAGGCGAAGGATTTTATTTATAGACCTTATTGAGCACCCTTATTGACCGAGGAAAAATGAAGATTTAGGCGTATGTACACATGATTAGAGATCATGGTGTGTATGTACAATGATCATTTCGTATGAAGGGAGCGAAGGCAATTGAGCGACGAGATGCCCAGGAAAAAGGGCGGAAATAACGGGAAAACCAGCCTGCGCATCAAATCCAGAGCAGAGGAGGCAGTTGACCATGGTCAACATTTGACACGCCCCTATTGGTCCACGTCAACACAAAACGACAAAGTAAGATGACCAATTATTGACTTGTTAATTACACCTAATAAATGATTTTATTAACTTTTGAGTATAAAATAAAAAATGTTTATTATTTCATGTAGTATTTTATTATGGTTTTTATTTATTTTTGGTTTTATTTATTAGTAATTAATTTTTAATAAGATATATATAGGTATATTCATTCGTGTTTTACACATTTTTATTTTTATTTTGTATACTTTATTTTATTATTTTATTCTTTTATTTTATATATTTATATCTCATTTTTATGAGTATAACATATTTTTGTTTTATTTTTATGATGTAATTTGTATACTTAAATAAATAAGTATGTATATTCTATAGGTATATTTATAAGTACTTTACCTATGTTTTATATACATTTCATTATTTTATTGTATTCTAATGAATTTTATTTTGGTTTTGTAATTTTCACGGAATATAGGTAATATTTAAAAAATATGAAAGAATAAGGAATAAAATAACATGTTTCCCTTTTATTTATATACATATATAACATAGGTATTTTGTCTATTTATTCTCATAGACTTATTTTATTTTTCATTTTCTTTTTGGTTTTATTCTAGTTTTATTATGTACATATGTTATAAATAATATGTATAAAAATAAAAAAATATGAATTTGTAAAAATAATAAGGGATAAATAAAATGAATATTTTAATCGATAGAATGTACAATGAGGGCCTAAAACCTAACTTTCACACAGTAACTCAAAAAAATATAAAACCATCATCGTTAAATTGCTTATGAAAAATTATATACAATTAGTGTGATTTTGATATGTTTTGAGTTTTTATTTGAAAGATATGGGTTTGTGAAGTTTGGTTTTTGGCTTTTTATTTTGTGTATAAAATGAACACTGTGTATTAATTTTGTACAAACTCAATTTTGTATTTTTATTTACATTATTATCTACAACTTTTATGTTCATTTTGTTTGATGAATAAATAATGAAGAATAAAATAGGTGTCAAAGATGCTTAAATAATGAATAAAAGAATTGGATTTCATTTTTGCCCTTATCTTCCCCTACTTTATTTCTTGTCGACCAACTCAATTCTTGACTTGGTCTTGGGGTTCAGGGTCATAAAATATCTTCAATATTTTATTCTTTTTTCTTTTCTTCTCTTTATTCTATAATTTTGGCATTAAAAATCTTATTTTATATACAAATAATACAATACATAATGAATGCTATTATACACAAATTAATGCTATTTTCATACATTAGCTAGGGTTTTTAGGCCAAAATTGTATAATAAAGGTGATGAAATGGAGCTTCGTCACAACTTTGGAGAGGATTTCATAATTTGACGAGTGAAATTTCCACTGCTATAGTATATCAAAGTTGGAGAGGAATCCAAAATAAAGATCAAATCCTGTTATGCTTTCTTCCTTTTCTTCCTCTTGAAGATGCTTTTGAAATTCATTTTCAAAACTAATATCTAGCCAATATTCATCCTTTTCATACTTGTGAATGGAGTCTCTACCAATATGTTAAACATCAAAAGTTTTACTAATGGAATAAAGTATTTTATAATGATCGTTGACCAATCTTGAAACACGTTCCACTATAAATACTTTTGAATAATAAAATTTCACATATTTCAACTTGTAACAAGGATCCAATAGAATAGCAACCATGAGCAACATGTTAACTCTATCCGAACTGCCGCAATATCTATCAAACTTCTCCTTCATCCTTACAGCCATGCTCCGTATGTAAGAATAACTATTGCCATATCACTCAATTAAAAGTGTTTCAATTTTGAAAACCTCATGAAAGTAAATACTTGTAGTAACATAGAGAGTGCCCTACAATCATTTGGTAGCATAAAAAACATTTCAAAACCTTGTTAATACATATGCACTCTTCCAATTGTGCTCGGTGGGTGGGCCCAAATTAAGTTCAGAAATGTTGGTTCTTCTTCTTACATTCTTTCAAATGTTTTTTGAAATTTCAAAATAGTTTCCAACATTAAGTATGTAGAATTCCATCAAGTTGGAACATCAAGACAAAGAGATGACTTTGATATATTTTTTTCTTGAGCAATACATGCTTGAAATTGTTGAGATCTACTAGGAGAACTCACATACTTTATTGATGCTCGGATACGAGAGACATATTCTTTCATTTCACTAACTCCATCCTTCACAATAAGGTTCAAAATATGTGCACAACATCGTGTATGAAAGTATTCCCTATTTAGAATGAGACCATTCTTTTTTTGTATGTTTGATTCATAAATACTCGATAGCAACATCATTTGCACTAGCATTATCTACAGTAATTGTGCCAGCATTGTCAATTCCCCAATCAAATAGGCATGATTCAATTATCCTCCCAATCTTTTTATCTTTGTGACTTGAAATAAGACAGAAGTTAATTACTTTTTATGCAATCTCCATTCCTTATCAATAAAATGAATTGTCAAACACAAGTATGAGAGATTCTGAATGGAAGTGCATAAGTTGGTGGTTAGACAAACATGAACTTTTGCTTCAACTAAATAATTTTTAAGTTTATTCTTCTCGTTGGCATAGATTTTGAATGCATCTCTAACTAGAGTAGTCCTTGAAATCGGCCTAAATTTCGGTTGAACAACTAACATGGATTGCCTGACAACAATGCATTCAGTAATTTTAAAGGTAACTCATCTAGGATCATCATCTGAACAAAAGCTTCCCTTGATAGGTCATGGTCATATTTCCAAGAAACAAGATCAATCTCACTTCCTGGCTTTTACGTGGTTCGAAAAGTCAAAGTTTGTTGTCCCCTTATCAGCTCGGCAACCTTATATACTGGACTTTTTCTACATTTCCCCGTAATATAATTTCATAGTGTCGTTGTGCCATTAGCGGTTGTACATGCATAATTTGAAATACATTAGTTGCAGAATGCCCTAATCTTGCTATTTTTTATCTTTTGCTTTGTCTAATGTGCCCAAACATTGGAGACCGGTTTGCTAGGCTTCTTGCACTTAATTTGAACTTCTGATTTTGAACTTCTGATGTATTTGTCTCATTTGGTGTAATTTGAGATATGGGTTGGTTACCTCCAATAACATCATCAGTGGTTGACATAGTTCATAAGTAACACATAGAAGTATAGAAAAAAATTCAATTGCATGATAGAATATTAAACTTTGGCATGCATAATCAATTTACATTTGTTCTAATTCCATTTCATAAATCATTGCATTTCGTAAAATATATATGATAAAATAAGGCTCTTTAGCTCTAAAACTTGAATTAACTCCTAGATCTTGTTTCTAACTAATTAGGTTTATATTTAGACCTAAAGTTTTGAAACTAGCAAAAAGAACTTCTACAAGACTCCTTAAGAACTCAACACATCATAGATTAAATGATTTGGAGAATACGGTAACTAAATGATTCAAAACTATAAACTGAAAAAAGGATAGGAGAGTTGAATTAGAATGCTAGTGACAAATTTAAGTGATTTTTTAGAAACTAATAATGCTAATGAAAATTAAAATAATAGGCATGGAATCGGCCAAAATTGGAAGAAAACAGCACCACTTATCCACTAGTATTGATTACCGAAAATAGTTAGTAGATTTAAGGCTTTGGTGCTAAAGATGACAGACAACAACAATTAACTCTTTCCCAAGCCAAGGGTGTATAACAACCCATGTCCAAAAAACAGAGGAATAAAATATGGGAAGATGGATAATCGTTACTAGAACCGAAGGGGAGAACAATGCACTGCTCAAGACCTAATCGACAACGGTGATGGTTATGAGTTGACAATCAACGAAGCCGGTAGCGAAGAGCAGATGGCGGTGGTGTTTTTGGCGGTTGCAGGGAGAAGGTAGTGGAGAAGGCTCGACAATGCGGGATGCTGGGGTGGGGTTGTTGGCGGTGGTGGGTGGAAGATGATGAAGAAGCAGTGGTGGCTTGGGACGTTTGAGGGGTGGCTACATGATTGATGGCGCGGGGAAGAGGAGAGGCATTGAAGGAAGAGCACCCCAACCCATTTATAGTCAGTGTGGTGGTGGGGATTGGGGAATGACGAGAATGGGAAAGGGGCATTTAGATTTAGGGTTAGGACTTTTGTTTTATTTTTAAAAATTCCTTTTTGTGGGGTGGGGTTGATGGGCCACTGGAGGCCTCTTTTGAGTTTTGACTCTTGAATGGGTTTTAAATATGAAGAATATATGAGCTTTCAAATAAAATTAAATGAATAATATGCTCTAATATTAATAAATTTATCACATTACTATATGGGAAAAGGGAGCCTACACCCATGTGTAGGTAACTTTCCTACACCCACATCTTTTTTTCCTCAATTTTATTATTTTTTTGGATTAATTCTTTGGGGAATTTAGATCACAATATACCACCATGTTGTCATTCAAATTTTAACTTATTTCGAGACTTCTAACTTATCCATCATGATAGTCAAATTTTAACGGTCTCAGATTTGCTGAAATCCGCCCCTTCCGATGGTGCTGTTAGGAATATCCATTTTACATGAAATTTGAAACACATATTTCATTTAATATTCTAAGTAAATCCCCTAAAGATCCCTTTCAAAAAAATCAAAAAAAATGAGGGAATAAGAGGTGGGTGTAGGAATGTTACCTACACATGGGTGTAGGCTCCCCAATCCCTTACTATATATTTAATTATTAACAGATTTACGGATTGAATAGGACCGGATTTTGAAAATAATCCCATTCGATCCGATCTATTAATCAACGGATTTGTAAAATATGAATCCGATCCGATCCGATCCATTAAAGTTATAAAACC
Organism: Ottelia alismoides; assembly: GCA_037367405.1. NCBI lineage: Eukaryota > Viridiplantae > Streptophyta > Magnoliopsida > Alismatales > Hydrocharitaceae > Ottelia > Ottelia alismoides. The sequence goes on along the minus strand of JAZKJV010003696.1, from coordinate 213,752 downwards.
ACTCTGATTCAATCCATTACAAAAGGATTGGATAGGATTTTAGTGTAGAATTTTAAAAAAATATATATGTAATTGGAACTGGCTATCGAAACTTAATTGATTAAGAACTTTACTAAGTGTCTCCAGAAATGAATAACTTAGAAGCTGTCGCTTTATCATTACGGTAACATATATACTCACAAAGGAGGACAGTGTTGAAGCGATTAAGTTCCAAAGCCCCCCAATCATCATATCCGTTGGTACTATGCCATTATAATGCGACCCTAAACTTGTCGATTTTGTTCCGAAAATATCCTCTCTCAACCGGTAATTAGGGACTGCTCAACTGCTTTCTTCAATTGCTTCTCAATGCAAGATGTCCACGTCACTTCCCAGCAATTTCCACGTGGACTCTCTCTGAAGTAAAAGACCATACTAGTGTCCATTCGTTCCGAGCATACAACACACAACAACGAGAGTGGTCTCTCAAGAAATCAAGAAGCACGGACTCGGAGCTAATTCCATCGGAGGAACTTGTTTTTCTTTCTAGGGTTACGAGGGGAACCATCCAATAGCACTCTCTACAATCTCATCTCACAGCATCCTCCTACTCCGAGCTAATTCCAAATACGATCTCAGCCTGGTGGAGCGAAATACAAGGAGCGAGGCAGGCCGTGGAGGGAGAGAGCATCATGTTTGAAGCAGCTACAATGGCAACTGCGATGGCAGCTGATCTCGGACCAGAGTTTGTTAAGATGTCTGGAAGAGTGGTCAAGAAGCTCTCCGATGTGAGAAATGGGGTACAATGGGCGGAGACAACATCACGGATAATCGGCGGCATCTTGAAAGATGCGAGAAGCGGGGATCTGAGTCGCGGTGCGACGGCCGCGTGCTTGTTAAATGAGCTCGAAGGGATACAGCGTGAAGGAGAGAGGATCACGACGGAGTACAGGAGAAAATTCGGCGTGAAGACCGGGGAGAGGTGGCTCAATAGCATTTTCAAACCCATTTCGCTCTCATCCATAGGAGACGATGTCAACAATATGAAGAGAAGACTGGATGCCTTCAAGGAGTCCGTAGATATTGTCAATGCTTTAGGCATTTCCATGTCACGAGCTCAGTCTCTCCGAAGAAGACGATGCTGTTGCTTCGTTTCTCCTGCATTGATCCCCTGAACTCTGTACAGATCCTGCTGGATGATATCATTGTTTTTTCTTCTGAAGAATGTAAATATCATTCTTATCTTGTAAATCAATTAGATCATGCGCATTCTTTACTATTCTGTACTCCTTGTGTAAAACTTTCACATCAAAAATAAGGCCAGGAATTGTATGATTTTGAAAGAAATATGAAAAAATCGGATCTTCATCTTTTGGATAAAATGTCTGTTGTCCAACGAATTAGCCATCTTATGCTTAAAAAAACCATCTGTCTTTGACATTTTCGAATTATAGAAAGACAGAAGATGATAGTTTATTCAATGGCAAGAACTTGGAATACATAATTCTCGAGTTGAAAACATGCTCTCCTATAAAAACAATTTGGTCACTGTGAGCTGAACCTCCTTTTATAATAAAAAAAAGTGATACCATTTCAAACATTTAAAATCTCACAGCCCATTCCCCTTTCATCATCTCCAATGGGCTACAAGAATTACCCCCAAACGCATCCTACGTAGGTCCTCTGAAAGAACAATTGCAACCACCCCCTCCCGCCCCCTCCAAATACATACTTGACCCGCCCTCCCCGTCGTAGACTTCTCTGGTAATCCTCAAGAAGAAACGAGATTCCTCTGAACGAAACCTGGAGATGGTCCCAAGACATCCCATCATTTTAAAGAAGAAACCCAATCGATAAACTGTTGTTGGATTAGAGTACCGGAAACATGAGAAACTAAGACATGAATTGGGTAAATGAAAATGGAAAGTAGATGTTTTCCGAGGGTTCTAAAGAATCCGCTTTCTTTTTCATTTAAATAGGTTGACTTGAAATGAATGTTATTGGGACGATGATAATTTCATCACGGTGGTTTGACATGATTGAAATTGTCTAACATAGTGCAGTGGCATGTTGACGTGTTTGTGTTTGAATTGAGTACTACAACTGACTTATTAGAACATCGATTCAGACTATTATCAATCGTCTCTTAATCCCACAAGAGACATGCGAGTCATCTTTACATTCGTGAGTGCTTCGTCGTTGGATCAAAAGTCATATACGAGGTCTCTTCCCTTGAAGGCTACAATCAATAGAGGTAACATCCCTTCACTTGTGTGATTCGTGAAACCATGCGAATATAGTTTTCTTTACCATGTGGTTTCACATTGCGATGAAAAACTTTCTGTGATTGTTATATAACCCATATGATGGGAACTATGTTTATTCATCATTTTTGCGTGATGTTCTTGGTCAAATCTCCCTCCAAAAGGAATATCATTTTTTATTGAAACAATCTTTGAGAAGGTGAACAAGTGCTTTAACTATTTCTTGATTGAAAGAGGTTTCTCTAAAAGCAAAATTGATGTTTATGTCTACTTTAGAAAAGTGAAAAATGTCTCCTTCATCTACTTGTTATTCTATGTTCATGACATGTTTATTGCAATCAAAGATAAATCTAGATAACATGATTAAAGACATTTCTAAGTAAAAAAATTGAGATGAAGGATGGGTGTGCTACCAAAAATATTTTTGGCATAGAGATAATTTGAATTCACAAGGTACGAAAACTGCAATTATGCTAAAGGCATTTTTTGCATAATTTTCTAGAATTTTTGGTGTGTCTAATACGAAAGGTTTACAAGATTCCTTTCAACACCCCCTTCAAGTTATCTACACAACTATGCACACAGACTGAGGATGAGCATGAGTTCATGTTGTGAGTTTCTACTCTAGTGCAATCAAAATGTTATATATGCTATGAGTTGCACCCATACAGATATTTTCTAAGCAATTAGTGTTGAGAGCCGTTTCTTATAAAACATTAACAAGGGACATTAGTTTGCAGTATAGTGGATCATGAGATACATATATGGTACTATGCTTATGCTTATGCTTATGCTTGGAGTTGGAAGAAGGAAGGTTTGGTTGACTTCATGGATACGAACTTTGTTGGATATTGTGGCAATAGGAGGCCTGTGCAAGGGTATGTGTTCATCATTGGAAGATGTGCAGTCAGATGGAAGGAAATTTTACAACATATAGTTGCCCTTTCGAGCACAAAATAAGATTACATGGCAGCTACAAAGGGTATAAAAGAAGATGTATAACTAAAAGGATTGTTTAAAGAGCTAAATCATGGTCGATTTAATGCTATTTCTCACTTGACAGTTAGATTGTTATTTACTTGACAAAAGATCCAATGAACCATGAACAAACAAAGTATATTGATATCATATATCACTTCAGACACGATGTGATATTTGAAGGTAATGTTCAAGCGAAGATAAATTCCTACTAAAGACAATCTTGCATACATGATGATAAAGTCCCTTCAACTAAACAAGTTTAAACATTGTTTGAACTTGGTTGGTTTTCTATTTGTAAAACAGCCAAACGGCTTAGAAATACAAATTCATGACATCTACATGGAGTTTGTAAGTCAAGGTGGAGATTTAGTGGATATGCCTTGAAGCACATGAAAATCTGACGCACAAATTAAATAAATTTTCAAGATCTTGTATGATATAAAAATCTCCTATGTTTTTCAAGATAATCCATATTCTCGAGATCTGTTATAATCACTGAGATCTCCTAAATGTGGAAGAATTGTTGAGGGGTGAGAAGAGAGTAAATGGTAAAGGGATGGGGAGGAGCACGCCAAGCTGCGTGGGAAGGGAAGAAGATAAGGGAGGAGAACTAAGTTGGAGGATTTGTGGGGAGAAAGAAATTCAAAGGGGGAAGACGGATAAAGCCACATGCTAATCAACTTTTACTTCATTTCATGTCCCTATTACAAATGAGATGGTTGCTTTATATAGGGATTTAACCCATTAAAATATGCAACCTTTCAGCAAAAAGACACATCCAAATCCAAAAGGTACATCCAAAGGTTATGACCCTTGGTTTTTTTACAAAATTTAAAAATTAGAGTAAAATTGCAATAAAAAAATAAATATTTTAAACTGCATCATATGCGGATGAGATTCTCGAGAAAGAATGTGTTATGAATTGAATTCCTACACATTGAAATTGGCATGAATCTCAAATTTTAAGATCACTTTTTTACTGAATGCCAATTGAGCATAAACTATTACAGTTTGGGTGCCTGCAACCATTTATGCATATAGAATCATGAGAAGTGTTCCTTGTACTAAGTTGCTTTTATGGATGCATCCTGAAATCAAAATGAGTCACTTGGCCCTTGAGCGTAAATGCTATCTGCATAACCAAACCTAAAGAAGTAGGGATCAGAAGTGCTTTGCTCCCCACCCACTGGGTTCGTTATCCCTCAGACTATATGAATCACATGCTTTGTGTAAAACTCCTTGTATTGTTGTGGTGACTTTCTCGGCCATGTGATTTGGCATGTTATCATAATCTCAATATTTCTCAATAATCTTTTTGTCAAGTGATTGCTGACTTGATGGGAGATTGAGTTATGCTTTTTTTCAATGGTTGAAATAACTGAACAGATTTTAATATAAGTGATTCTGTAATTGTTTTTTTGTCGTTTGTTTTTTAATCTCTGACACAAGCTTTCTGCTTTCTATTCAGCCTGTAGGAAGCTGGCTAGAAGTTATCACCCCGATGTGGACAAGTAATTTCATTTCCTCGCAATGTATGCAACGCTAAATGTGAAATATATCTAGGCATTACCTTTTACATATGTTCTTTCTCATGATTCAACTTCTTACTTATTTTGCATAGTTTAGGTTTTCTTTTTCCCGAAGGGTTATGTGTTTTTTTACAAGTTTGTTCAAAAGCAAGTCAACTAACACCCATTACCTATGAGCACAGTATAACTTTCTTGTAGTTGAGTGACTTCATCCTTTTTTCGTTTAACTGCTTTGTAATGTTTGTCTTGTCAAGCTTCTTATTGAGCAGCAAGACTGTAAGTGTGATGTTGGACTGCCTGTGGTATGCCATTTATTAGTCTCATTCTAATTTTAGGTGGCAAGACCATTGCTTTAAAATCATGCCTTAAGGCATAAGCATTGAAGCATTTTTGACAAGAGGAAACATCGAGGATTAAGACTCACCTAGAACCTGTCAGGTTTGTGCCTCAGGGCACTAGTGAGGTGGTGGTGCAGTGGGGCACTTACATGCTATTTCTAGTTTTTTTAAATATCACAACTTTTCAACCTAAAAAGCTTCTCATCCTTAAGTATCAACACTATTAGTCACTGCTGCATATCAAATTTAGTATTAATCTAGTATGCGTGTTCATCTAAAACATAAGCATCCAATAGATGAATGTTCTTACATTATAAACTTTAGCAACAAAGCAAGATAACTAAGCATCTTTTCATAAATACATGTGTTATTATATGGTCTTCTAACTAAGTGTCCATTTTTTTCTTATTTTGGACAGTTCTTTATCTTATTTCACGTATTGATTTTTCCTTATAAGTATGACTATGATCAAGAAGTATCTCTTTCAATATGTACTTGAAAATAAATAGAAAGTTCATTAAAAATACATAGAGAATGTGAGGTGCAATATAATAGAATATAAATAAGTCCGATGCCATTATATGGCATATTTGGTACCCAAATAGAAAATGATGTTTATAATATTATATGTAACTATAATACTTTGATGTGATCACTTGCCATTATTCTAAGATTGGCAACAATATTTGGATTTTGGTTGGTTGGACACCTCCAATGGGAGGGTTTTTGGGTTATAAGGAGCACTAGTTCGAAGGCTGTGGCTAGGAAGGTGTGGCCTCTTTCCCTGCTTTGCGTAATTCTTTCAATATGGACATGAAAATAAATAGAAAATTCATTAAAAACACATAGAGAATGTGAGGTGTAGTATAATAGCAATTAAATATTTTAGATGCCATTATATGACATATGATACCCAAATAGAAAATGATGGTTATAATATTATATGTAACTATAATACTTTGATGTGATGACTTGCCCTTATTCTAAGATTGGTAGCAAGATTTGGCTTTTGGTTGGCTGGATACCTCCAGTAAGAGGGTTTTAGGGCTATAAGGAGCACTAGTTCAAAGGTTGTGGCTAGTGTGTGGTGGTGTTTTCCTAATAGAGATACCATGTCAAAAAATGTTATTTAATTATGTCGAGGATATAGTTGGGTGTTGGCCTTTGTACCTGATTACTGCTTAAAAGTAAATTAGAGTTTTTTTTTTGTGTACCATGTAGGACACACTCCTTTCTCATTTACAGAAAAACATGGTATCTTCTATTACACAGGTCATAGCACTTGTAGCCTTTTGTGTCCTTGGACATCCTTGTGGAGAAGAATACTTGTTGTTTTTTACTCATAGAGCCCAAGCGTTCTCTTATATAGAAGAGAAACCCTAATGGGTAAATTACATATTACTGACAAAAGAAATAAATAACTGTAAAAAATGACATAACATAAAACTCTTCAACACTCCCCTCAAGTTGGAGCATAGATGTCGATAAGGCTCAACTTGGAACAACATCTCTGAAAGGGTCCTCTGGCTAGAGCCTTGGTGAACACATCTACTGTTTGCTCATTAGAACTGACATAGGATGCAGAAATGAGACCCTTCTAGATCATATCTCGAGTGTAGTAACAATCTACCTCGATATGCTTGGTTCGCTCATGGAAGGCTGGATTGTTAACAATGAACAGTTCGACTTGGTATTGTCGCATTGGAGGTGCATAGGAAGAGGAACCTCAATAACTAGGTCAGTCAGAAATGATCTTACCCACATCATCTCTATGTTACCTTGTGCCATAGCTGTGTACTCTGATTCAGCACTTTACCGGATGACAACTGTCTATTTATTGCTCTTCCATGATACTAATGAATTCCCAACAAATACTGCAAACTCATAAGTTGACTTCTTGTCCTTTGGGCATCATGCGTAGTCTGCATCTGCACAAGTTGCAACAGAAAGGAATATGCCTCTGTTAAACAAAAGAGCAGTGCCATGTGAGGTCTTCAAATACCTCAAAATCATATGTATTGCATCCATATGTGTATATATTGCTTGCTCCATGAATTGACTCACTTTGCTTACTGCAAAGGATATGTCTGCAAAGGATAACATAAAACTAGAGCGATGATGCTTTTCAATTTCACATGAGTCACACTAGAAACTAGACTTGATAGAGACGTCAGGTATGAGGCGATAAATTTTCTATAGTGGCAGGTGGTTGAATATGAGTTTCCACGTGTAGGGGGAAATGGATACTGCAAAAAGGGAAGTGGCACCAACATACAGAGACGGGAACAACTTGTATAGCCCTCCATATTCACGGCCACATCCAATCACCTTGCCCCAGAGTATATCCTCAAAAATAAGGGAGCTAGGGTCAAATAAATAACGCCAATATAAATATTTTATAATATGGCTAATACACAGTAAATTCATGGAAATGGCAGGTGCAGGAAGAACATTATGCACGTGTATGAAGGATGTCAAATGAACTGTCCCCTGTCCGGTAAATAGGGACTGAGTCACATCAGCAATCACTACCGATCTACCTGGTTGTGCTAGGTTGTATGTACCAAATTGCAATCTATCTCCGTAGAGATGGTGTGATGCTCAAGAATCCATTATCCACTCTGAAGGATCCAGTCGAGAGTGACCAGTAAATGCATGAGTAATACCTTAGCTACTAGTAGAGGTAGAGGTTATAGTGTCTGATGGACCGGTGCTGAAAGTTCCAACGGCTGGAGGCATGATCTCTCTTGGGCGAGCAACAAAATCAGTGTAGCGATGATCAGGCATGAGTTGATGGTGAGAATTTGAGCTTTGAGTAGTATGTATCCTCTGAATGGCATGTATGCTAGCAGTATGAACATGTCTGATGTGGGCGTGAAGCACCTCTGCCGCGTGTGCCTCATCCTCTGAAAGGAGTAGATCCACCTCCATCTTGTGATGTAGCCATAGCTGATGAAGTCTGAGAAGGTGTGGCAAATGAGATACTCAATCGGCTCAGCCTACAATATGCTTCTTCCATAGGAGGTATGGATGCATCGATAAGAGGCAGAGAGTGAGCCGAGTCATATTCAGGGTTGAGCGCAGTCAGAAAAACACCCATCATGACGGAGTTTCTGTAGGCCTTATGCTGCTTTGGAGAGGCCGTCAGGGGTATGTAGTTGTGAAGTCGCTCAAACATACCCCTTAGAGATGTATACATGGCATGAAAGGAGTGTTCACCCTGTTTGGTCATGAATATATCGTGTTGGAGCTGCAGTATCTTCGACTCATTCTTCATCTGAGAGTATGTCCCTACAAAAAGGTCCCACGTTGCCTTTGTTGTGGGTTAATTTAGGATATTACTGGCTATCTCCACATAAATGGAACCAGATAGCCACACCTTGGCATATGCATCATCAACCTCCATGAGGCGTTGGTCCCAATCTTGTCCACTGTCTCATCCTACGTCAGAATATGCTTTTTGCCATGGCACTGCATCGGATTCATGAACTGCATTGCTCACAACTCATAGTCGGTACTGTCCATCTTGACAATAGGTATGGGACCCTTGAAGGCCCCTGTAGATGGTGCATCAACTCTGCTTTCTGGCATCGTGAATAATAACTGGGACCTTAGATCAATCGTGCCACATCTAAATGGACATGAAACAAGATAGTTGTGATCTTAGACTCATACCACAACCATATATAGACGGATGTGGTCTGATTTTGATAAAAATAGGGTAAATCGAACCCTAAATCTCTGAAATCAGACCAACGACAATGAAATCATGGCTTCTGGGAAGCCGAGGCCCACCCTGGAAGGTACCACCAACCACGTGGGTGTTGTTGGGCAGCAGTACTATCGTGCACGAGGAGCGGCAACGCACGAGGGGTTGCGTGCAGTGGTTGTTGGACGGCGCAATGGGTCGTTTCTACATGTGAGGCTGCTAGGTGCGAGAGGGATTGTTGGGGCGCAGAGGAAGTGGCGTTCAGAGGCGACACCGCGCAACGTGCAGAAAGGGTCTAGAAGGTAGGGTTAGGGTTTTGGCTCAGAGCTCCAGTCTAGGACCGCCGCTCTGATACCATGTGGAGAAGAATGCTTGTTGTTTTTATTCATAGAGCCCATGGGCTCTCTTTTATAGAAGCAAGAAACCCTAATGTGTAAATTACATGTTGAGGATAAAAGAAATAACTAACTATAAATTAGTGACATAAAATAAAACTATTCACCAATCCTTGAACAAACACGCTTGATTGCAAGCACTGGCCTTCGGGCCGGGGAAGGCTCCCAGGTTGAAGTCATTCTATGAGGAAATTGCTCCCCTTCGCATGCTCGTGTTGACCTGAGGATTGGCCGAAGACTAGTGACCATTTGGGTAGTTCTCCTAGTTAGTACGAGCAATGTAGAGGGCTCGGCAGTGGAGTCGGCAACAGTAAGGGCAGAGGTGCCCCCTCGATGAAGGAGGATGCCAGGGAAGTGTTTGGGGAAGAGCGATAGACGTAATTGAATACGCGGTCTGCAGAAATTAATGTGGCAATCAACGCAAATTTGGAATGTGGAAGGCTTTCAGCCACCAACCTCCTTCGAAACCCTAACACAACGAAATACTTCTTGGAGGCAATGATTCAAGGATCTTGACATCATGTTTTGTCTTCAAGTTCGAAACCGAACCCGTTTAGAAGTCCCAAAAGCCATGTTCCATTGGTAATCAGTTATGTTACTTCGGGTGACCCGAAACATGCTCTGGTTCCATCAAATGGACATGCTCCTATGCGAAAATGTGTTGCGGTTCCATACTCTAGGCGTGACCCGATGACATCGTCGTTAGTCAAAACGTTCCAGTCGTACTCGTACGAGGTCTTCTACCAGCAGCGGATATGTGTTCTTCTGATGTATCCTGTGAAGATGCGTTGTACACTTTCTTTTTGTTGCAAGCTGTAGCTTTCTCATCTCCAGCTTGAGGGGGACTGTTAGAGAATGTAATAGGTGGGTTATTAGATCTCACCAAGATCTAATTACTCACTAAAGTTTAGTCCCACATGGATGAGTGGTGGGACTTCGGTATGTCTGAGGGGCTATATAAGGAGCCCCTCACCCCCTATACTCATTGAGAATTCTAATAGAACATCCAACCCCTTTGAGGGCTTCTACGTGGTTTCATCCCGCTGTTTGAGGAGTAGGGTTCCACGCTAAATCCTTGTTCTTCATATTTATCTTTCTTGTTTTATCAATTCCGCTTCCACTTCTCAGATTTCAACAACTTCTGTATATGTGGTTAGGGATCTACATTCCCTAAATTTATGTGGTCTTGAGACATGTGGGATCACAAAAGGGTAGACAACCTTTTGTTTATTTAGAATGAAAAAAGAATAGTTAAATATTGTATCAAATGATGTTGACTTGATAATTTCTCCTTTTCAGCATGGAAATTCTACGTCCGCGGGCAGTCTCCTCACAATCAACTGTCAAGGGGAAGATACGAATTGCCACCCGGTGTTTGTGGCTTGACAAAGGAAGGCTTTTAGATGCACTTTATAAAGCTGCACATGCTGCATTGTCTAGTTGCCCAGCAAAATCGCCACTTGCTCACACGGAACGTATTGTCTCCGAAGTATTAAGGAAGATGGTGAGGAAGTACAGTGGTAAAAGGCCGGAGGTCATTACAGTTGCAATTGAAAATACTTTGGGCACGGCTGCTGACGAACCCTCTACAGAGTTGAGTGGAAAGTACCCACCTGATATTTAGTTAGAAGAACCTTATGAAAACAGTGCATGATTAAAGCATTCAGATGTCAGCAATTCTAACTCCACGGAGAAATTAGAAGCAATAATTCAAGTCAGTGAAGGTAGGTTCTGAATGTTTTCATTGTTTCACGGTCTAGTTAAAGGTAAACGTGGGTAAACTTGTAAAGCTATTACTTTGTGAGTCCATTTTAAAAGATTTTTTTAGATTTGTAAAAGAATATGATGAATTTCTTACGGTGGGGATTTGTACCCTATTTTTGCAGACAATGCAGGAGTGGAACTATTACCTGAAGATGACATGAAATCCAGCTTGGAACATGAAAGTGCAGTTTCAGCTCCGTTAAAGTTGGATAGTTTCTGGGAGTCATTTGGGTTTCCTTCAGCTAAGGAACTTTTAAAGAATGCTAAGGATTCCCCTCCAAAACAAAGAAAGTTTAAGAAAACAGAGAAAGAGACAAATGCTGAAGAATCTTCTCCTGATGTTTCTCAGTCCTCGAAATCAACTGCTGCCAAGCGTAACAAATGGAAGCCCGAGGAAATAAAGAAATTGATTAAATTGCGAGGAGAGCTGAATATCCGTTTTCAACAGGTGAAGGGTCGCATGGTTCTTTGGGAAGAGATCTCTGAATACTTGGTGCGGAATGGAATAACAAGAACTCCTGCACAGTGTAAATCTCTTTGGGCATCGTTAGTTCAGAAATATGAGGTTAGTTTCCTGTTTCTCACTATATTAGAATGGGTTAAAGGAATTAAAATATTAGAGTATGAAAATGTCTAATTTCCTATTGACAGGAATTAAGAAACGAAGATAGCCGGGGGAGTTGGCCACACTATGATGTCTAATACATACCGGGTATAAGTTCAAGTAGCAGTCCTGGATTTTTTGCATGCTATTCCAAGCGAAAAGGCATCCATTTCTGAGAAGCCAGCATATCAACATCCCGACACGTTTCCCTGATGATAATCGTAAGTACATTAAACATTTTTAAGAAAATCATAATCCATTTGCATGTCAAATTAGACAGGAAAACTCTACTTGGACATTTCTGAAAGCATGGAAACTGTAGGAGCTTTACATTTCTGAAAGCGTGGAAACTGTAGGAGCTTTTCCAACATGAACTGACAGATACTCCACTTAGTATAGTGACTACAATCCTTCGAGATATATCAACCTTTCCAATTTCTTCATAATAATATATAAAAAACCCAGCAAGTACAAACCTTTTTTTGTTTCAATGAGGCTATTTTCAATCTCCACGGTTCAATGTTTCCTGTATGTTGGACAATCAACCTGCAATGCTTGTTTGAGAACTTTGATATCTCTACATATAAAGAGATGACAAAACAAACCATGATTGGTGATCTCAAAAAAATAAAAAAAATAAAAAAGAAGGAATCGTGGAGAAACCTTACAAAACAGGGGAACAGATTGAAGAAGAGCGATATCTCTAGAAATTTTAATGCACCAATTTTCTACAGTTGATTGTAAAATCCAGTACTCGTGGCGTTAGAATATTACAAAGCAAAATATTTCAATTACATATCGATGAAGTAATTTTACAGAACAGTGGAACATCTATATCTTTCCCAGGTGATCTTTTATCCGGAATTAAGAAAGTCAAGATAAAATTATGTTGTTTAATGCATAACCATGAAGGAAGATTATGTGGTATAGCAATAACATGACAAATAGTATACGCATTATTCATATTTCTGAAGGGGTTGTACCCATCACTTGCAAGGCCAAGGCGAACATTACGATAATTACTAGCAAATTCTTGAAAACTAGAGTCCACAGACTTCCACGCTTCTGAATCTGCTGGATGCCTCAACAAGGTATCTTTAACTCTCTCATCCAAATGCCATCGCATATGTCTAGCCAAATTTTCATTCATGAGCATCATCTGCAATCTCGGTACTAAAGGAAAATGACGCAATACTTTCACGGGCACTTTTTTCCTTTTCTTATCATCTGTAATTTGAGCTTCATGTCTATAAGCATTACATGATCACATTTTTCCTTATTCTCAGAATCTTTACAGAATAGCATACAATTATTTGGACAAGCATCTATTTTTCTATAACTAAGACCTAATGCTTGAGCCACTTTTTTGGCTTCATAATAGGTTGACGGCATGTCCTCAGAACCGCTTGGAAGAACATCTTTAAGAAGAGATAACAATTCATCAAAGGACTTGTTATTCCAACTAAATAATACTTTTAGATATAACAATTTAACCATAAAAGAAATTTTGCTAATTATGGCATCCATTGTATAGAGGCCCAACGGCAACTTTTAGGAGCTTGAAAAACTTCCTTGCATCCTCATCAACAGGCTCTTCTTCCAAGTTTTGTTCTTCGATAATGTCATCAGTTAGATCATCATTAATCTCGTAATCATTCATTCCTCATGTATCCTTTAGTAGGTCATGTATATTTTCATTTTCAAGCACTAGTGAAGCACTCATATTTTATCTCTGAAATGATTCGCCATGGTGCACCCATGTATTATAATGGAGGGTAAATCCTTTGACTACTACATGCTGGAATATTTCTTCAGGAGTTCCATTGCATCTATTGGAAGACTTCATGCAAGGACAAGGATAGATTCCCATTGAATTGCCTTTGAAGTTCTCAACTGCAAATTCAATAAACTTTTTGACACCAGATTGAAATCTTTCATTGTGATGTCTGTTGAGAATAGAGTACATCCAACTCCGATCAGTTAAGAAGTCCACCATCCTAAATTTAAGTACAACAAATTTTATAAATATGAATACATAAATATTTCACTCAATGATTAGATGACAAGAAGAAAGAAAAATTAATTAATGTTCCTAAAGAGCATAGAGAATTAATTAATGTTCAAAAAGAATATGGACGATATGCAAAATGATGCTACTTGGAAGCAAACATAATAAGCTTTTATGAGGGTATTCAACATTATTTATATAGTAAAAGTATATCCTAAAAAATTTTGACTATAATAAAATGTGTATTTCTTACCCACTATCTTCACGCTCTGTGAGGTTCGCTCCTTCTTGGATCCGGGATACCCGTTTACATATTATCCGTAGTATTATGTTCGCTAAATATCGCATTAGAGAACTGAAAATTAGGGGAAAATTTATTCACATTTATGAATGACATTCACAAATTAACCAATAAACCACAAAACTACAATATGTCACAATTATATTGCATAAATTTTCATAGCAGTTAACATGTAACAACAGAAATGAAATCCCAATTGTATCAGAAGAGAAATAAAAGCATTATATAATACCTTGAACAAACTATAGCATACATACCTGATATGTTTTACTGCAGAAACTGACGTTCAACTCTTCCCATACCACGATGCAGGTATTATGCCTGCAATCCATGCAATAGGGAAAAAAGAACATCAACAAATGTTGAGTAAATCTTATTAATTAGAAATAATAGAAAATTTAGTGGCTCCAAAAGAAAGTAAGTAAATTGGGCTTGACAATTAAAATTTAAAGTTACTTGCAATGAAAAAGGCTTTCAAGTTGTTTGGTATGTAAAACCTCATTCTACTCATCCTACATTAATTACCCATATTAATCATTTTTATACAAAGATTATATGTTCCATATTTAAACTGTCACTTTTTAATTAATTATAGATCATGTTTAATGGATCTTGAGATGTGGATGTTGAGTCTTTGTTCTCGGTCTTTATCCAATCAATCAGATTTAGTGGATAATCTGGGATGTTGATCTGAGTGTGACCTCATATTATGATTCTAAGATGTGACTCCGGTATAAAACTGTATATGATTTCCGTTCTTCCCCATCAATTTCATGTTCCAATGATTTATTCACTGGCTATCATGATTGAAATGATCATGATATCTTGAGTATTTAATGATTGATATGGTCGAGATGATTCGGATCTCTTTTGATGTTTGTGAGTCATGAGGATAGACTATAGCAATGTTCAGGAAGGCGTTATGCGGTATTCAGTCGGAGGGGTCACTGCATAGAGAGTATGCGGTATGTGGGAGAGTATGCGGGGAGTATGCGGTTTTATGCGGTTTGGTATTTTTCTTATTAAAAATATAAATTAATATTTAATATTATGTTAATATCTGTGAAACCCCGAGGATCCGGGTACCTGTTTACGCTACCTTCGCAGCTTTCCATTCACTAGAGATCGCATAATTTATAGAAAAAAAGGGAAATTTTTTTTCGTTGCAATCATTGGCATCTGCAATTGACATTTATATTCATAACCACCAGTTAATAGAGACAATTGGCACCAAAATCTTATTTCATTAATTTCCATATGATTTTACAACATGTACAATTTCTGTCAGTACATACAACATCCCAAAAATTTGACTGAAGAGAAGAAGCATTTTACAATATCAATTGAACTAAAAACTGTAACAAAAACCACATACCGTCTGGTATATACCTTGTCTCCTGGAACCATGTATAGCTACTAAACAACAGACTGTTTGCATGCCAAACATGTTAGGAAAGAAGAGGCGTCAGCGGGCGCTAGTACCTCCCAGAAACTTATAAACATAAACAAGGATTTAATATGTTCAAAAGTAACAAGTAGAAAGGTGGAACAACTCAATTTAATTTTATTTCTACTTGCAAATGTAAAAGGTTTCCAAATTTCTAGTAAGCACCTCTCATGATTAGCCATTAACCCAACATTTCCCACATACGCATATTTATATTGTAACTAATTGATCATAAGTAAGTATATTTTATTCTCATATTACTTAGAGATCATATTTGTGGATTTTGATGATGGGAAAGATGAAATAATAAGATATAATGATTTATTAAATTCTTAAGTCTAGTGAATAGTCTGTGGTCTTGGTTCGTGTGAAACCTCACACTATGACTCTAAGACTTGGGAAAAGTCTTAGGGTTGGGGTGCCTCCGTATGCATGTGGTGTAGTATAATGCATCCTAACTAAGTTCCCAACACGTCCACTAGCTTAATGAGATTTCGAATCAGATTATCGTCTTTTCCATGTACTCACCTTTAATTGTAATCCCTTAAAACCTTAAGTGCAATTGTCTCAGATGTAACTCTAGATGATGTGAATATAGAGATGGATGATCTGGATGTAGAATCAATCCCTTCAAACCTCAGTGCAACAGTCTCAAATGTAACTCTAGATGATGTAGATATAGATATGGATGATCTGGATGTAGAATCGCCAAGTCTGTTGGCGAAAGAAAAACTCAAGCGGTGAAGAAGCCAACAAAAGGGCTCTTCCGTCTCGCCCCCTAATTGGAAGGACGGTCCAATAGAGGGATAGGTCTACTCCCAAACTACGCCACTGAGACGGGTAAAAGGGACTTCCCGGAAAAGTCACTCTAGAAAAACAGCCCGACCGGTAACGGGCAACCAAGCTCGTACGTAAAACTGAAAACCAAGGATCCCCCGCCTGGGTATCCTAAAACAACAGGTCAGCGGAATGGTCTAAAGTCGGGATCCCAACGATGCGTAAAAACACTGCGAGCTCGCGTAAAAACCGAAGAAGGACTGGGATCCTAAACCCGCGCTTTAGGCGGTCGCTGCCCTAACTGGGCTTCCTTTCTTCCACCCTGTTGAGAGTCACCGCGCTCTCGCACGGTCAGGCATAATGGTTACCGTGACCGGCACAATAATTATTAGTCATCATTGATTCACCAGTATCTCATAGATTTCACCAACATGCAATATTACTTATGATCCTTGATCTTGATAATACACCAAGATTCTTGGTTCCTAGTGATTTGGTCTATTTATTGATTTGACTTTTGGTTTCCTGTGAACATTGCCTCTTTGAAATGTATCTAACTCTGAAACTTGGCTAATATTGATCCCCTGTAGATTGGAAAGATGAATAATATGTGGTAGTCATTTCAGAGGAACAAGTTGATTTCAACGCATGACATATGAAACTCACATCTTCATGCCTAAATAAGTGATGTGATGATGACTGTAGATAGAGCATAAATGTCTTTATGCCAATTGCAGAACGATATTGTATAAAGAAGTTTTCAAAGAGGAACAACCTCTTGAACACTTTAGTATAGTTTTTCACATATGGATGCTTAGCTAAATGAGGCGGTTCCTTTGCTTGAGTGTTCACTCAGAACCTAAGTTTATTCTCAGCAAACTTGTTATAACAATTTTATTTGCTTTAAGAACAGAAATTTCATCTCCACAAATCCCACCTTGGATTTAGTCTATAAGATTATCACGTGTCATTGTTTTAAATAAACTTACATGAGTAGATCCTTGAGAGGAATAATGATAGACTTTCATTGAGTGCCATCAAGAGTATATATATAAGTAGTTATGATGATACTTTTGGTATTTAAAGATTTGTGTTAACATCATCAATTCTGTTAGAAACTAGCAGCTCAAAACCTAGCTCTAAGATTGGGTAACGAGTTCTGTAGTATGTTTGAAACGACTTTAATGTCTAGAATTTTGTATATATATATATAAATATATACGCTATTATTCTCTGGAACAAGTTGGGATATTATTTCTACCAGTCCATCAATGCAATGCGCATAATCCATTAAGTATTACCAGGATTCTCTTAATAGTATTAAGCATATTATATTAATACATACCATCCCTTATTGATGTAGGGTACTTTAATACACAGATTAAACTATGATTGCCTAAGCTTTTTCTTGCAGGGATACAACCATAACAAACTTTATTTAATGTTTTTATAATGGTACCACACATTTATGAACATATTACTTAATATTCTATATTTTTACAAGTTATTTATCAACATCTTAATTAATGATGATATTAAGAACGAAATTTTCCATGCAAAAGAAAATTTTAATTTGAAACACTAAATCTGATATCCAGAATTTTGCAGATAACAGAACAGTTACTATAGGACCATTAATTAGAATTAAATTTAGGAAAAATGCATGTTCGGCAGCAAAAGAGATGGTTGAGGGTGTACCTTTGGTTTCTCTAAAAACTTGAGATCAATTAGGGTTGGTCTTGCATGCAATATCTATAGTTAGGAAATGTGTATTAGCAAAAGTTGAGGTTCTCAAGAGGTTTCCAGCAACATAAATTTCTAACGGGCAACAGATAGTCTAGCTGCTCTTGAATTATCTCAAGCAGCAATAACAAAATTGGAAATGGTAGCAAAGAAAACTTAATATTATACCTTGAAAAATCTTCAAATGTTTGAAGATAACAATCATGCAGAAGCAGCTAATGCTGTAGGGAGTATAACAGTAGCTCAGGTTGTTGCCGATGCAAGAACTGAAGACTTCTGAGTCTTAGATTTTGGCTGAAATCTGCTTTCTTGGTTTGGAATTTTTTTGAATGGAATGGAGATAAGGGAGTCTCACGGCTGGAAATGGGGAGAGTTTTAGGGTAGAAAAAGAGTAAGAGAACTTCCCTCGATGGGGCTATAAATAAGGGAGGGAAAGTATGGGGTGGTGCCAAGTGGTGAAGAGTAAGGTGTTAAGTGTCAAAGAGAGAAAGATTAAGTGGCTGGAAAAGAGGGAAAACAAAGATAACGGCTGAACTGTGCACTGGTTGTGCACAGTCAGAATTTTTTTATTTATTTTTCTCTTCTTTTATTTTTAGTGTTAGAATTAGTTGTATTCGTACCTCGATTGTCAGAATTCGATGTGAAATATCTCGATTTAATCATCTCTGCACGACGATCAAAATGAGTATAATGTTGATATACTTTCGATCGGGTTTTGAATACCCGAAATTTTCGGATTTAGTTTTTTTTAAGACTAAAATTTGTTATTAAAAAATATCAAATGACCTCCGATTGACGAACGGTCGATTCTGTTGGTCTCGTGTTGTCGAATCGGATCTCATGACGGTCTTGGTTTGTTTCGCGGTTTCCGAATTTGCGTCGCGGCTTTTTCACGGCGCGCATTACGATGCGACCGATTTTTGGTCGATTCCGCCCGAACGACTTTTGATTCATGATCAATTGATCAATTTAAGTTGTTTAATGTTGACTAACAAGTTTATTGGGTTAATCAGACCCTAATCGGGTCGGGTTCAGGTTTGTTTGGAACCCGGATGTTATAAATATAAAAACCTCAAAGGGAGTCTCGTCCTCGAGACTCGAGTTAAGGCTATTAGGTGTCTTGTTTAAATTTCATATGTCCATAAATACCTCAAAGGGTTTTAAACCAATAAAAACCTCAAAGAGGAAACAAGCCATATATTTGAACAAATATTTTATTACAAAAGCTTGTTTCGGTTATTACCTCGGAAAAATTGCGGTATCGTGCCCGCATGTTCGCTTCGGTCTCCCACGTCGCTTCTTTGACGCCGTGTCGGTGCCACAAAACCTTGACCAATAGAATCTCTTTGCTGCGAAGCTTCTTCACAGCACGGTCAATTATCTGGACTGGCCTCTCTTCATAAGTAAGATCTGGCTCCACGTCTAGATTCTCGTAACTGATGATATGCTGAGGGTCGTGCACATACTTCTTCAGGCTGGATATGTGAAAGACGTCGTGAATACCAGAAAGATGTGGAGGAAGGGCTACTCGGTAGGCAACCTTCCCCACTCTAGCCAGAATCTCAAAAGGTCCAACATATCGCGGTGCCAATTTGCCACAAACATCGAATCTCTACACTCCCTTCATGGGAGATACACGGAGAAATACCCAATCTCCCACCTGAAACTCCATGTCTCTCCTCCGACGATCTGCATAGCTCTTCTGGCGGCTTTGTGCCGTCAGAAGTCTTTGTCTCACAAGATCAACAGCTCTCGCAGTCTTCTCCAAGAGATCTACGGAATATAAAGCATGATCGCCTACCTCACGCGAACTGAGAGGTGTGAGGCATCTCCGCCCGTATAGGGCTTCGAATGACGCCATGCTAATACTGGAGTGATAGCTGTTGTTGTACGTAAATTCTACTAATGGCAGATGGTCCTTCCAGGACCCTTTCCATACTAAAGTGCAAGCGCGGAGTAAATCCTCTAGTGTCTGAATGGTGCGCTCACTCTGCCCGTCTGTCTACGGATGATAAGCAGAACTCATCTTCAGCTCTGTCTGTAGTGCTGACATGAACTGATGCCAATAATGTGAAGTAAACCTCGAATCCCTGTCAGACACCACATCTCGTGGTATACCATGTAATCTGATGATGTTCTGCACATAAAGCTTGGCCAATCTGGATGGAGTGTAAGTCGTGTTGACAGGTATGAAATGGGATGACTTGGTCAACCTATCAACAACGACTCAAATAGAATCATGGCCACCTGGTGTCTTCGGCAATCCTGTGACAAAATCCATAGAAATGCTCTCCCATTTCCACTCAGGAATGGGGAGAGACTGCAGTAATCCTGGTGGTCTCCTGTGCTCGGCCTTGATCATTTGACAGGTCATGCATCTGCTAACATGTAGCGCCACATCGCGCTTCATCCCATGTATATAGCCAGTTTGTCGTACCATCAGCATACGCTCTCCTGCTAAGTGCATCAGCCACTACGTTTCCCTTACCGGGAAGGTAAGAGATCGTGCAATCATAATCCTTCAGTAGCTCGAGCCATCTGCGCTGCCTCATGTTCAGCTCCTTCTGATCAAAGATGTACTTCAGACTCTTGTGGTCTATGAAGATTTCGAAATTTACCCCATATAAGTAGTGGCGTCATATTTTCAAGGCGAAGACAACTGCCGCCAACTCCAAGTCATGTGTGGGGTAGTTCCACTCGTGCGGCCTCAATTTTCGTGATGCGTAAGCAATCACCTGTCCTCTCTGCATCAACACTGCTTCTAAACCTTCTCCAGATGAATTTGTGTAGACTGCATAATCCTGAGTGCCTGAAGGAAGTGCAAGAATAGGCGTTGTAGTCAACCTCTCCTTCAGTGTTTGGAAGGCATGCTCACATGAATCGTCCCAAATGAATGAAACTCCCTTCTGCGTCATTTGTGTCAGAGGGCGAACAATGCGTGAAAATCCGCTGACAAAGCGTCTGTAATAAACCGCTAATCCGAGGAAACTCCGAATCTGCGTGACAGTCTTGGGCTGCTCCCAAGACATAACTGCATCAATCTTCGCAGGATCAACTGCGATACCTGCTCCAGAAATAACATGCCCTAAAAATGAGATATGGGATTACCAGAACTCACACTTGCTCAACTTGGCATATAGCTTGTGCTCTTGCAATGTGTCCGAGACAATCCGTAGATCATTCGCATGATCTCATTCATTCCGTGAGCAGATGAACACATCATCAATGAACACCGCTACAAACTTGTCCAAGTATGGACGGAAGATCCGCTTCATCATATCCATGAAAGTCGCAGGTGCATTGGTGAGCCCAAACAACATCACCACAAACTCGTAGTGTCCATAACGAGTTCTGAAAGATGTCTTTGGAATATCCGACTCTCAAATTCTCAACTGATGGTAGCCTGAGCGAAGATCGATCTTCGAGAAAATCGAAGATCCCTGGAGCTGGTCGAACAAATCATCGATGCGCGACAAAGGATAACGGTTTTTCACCGTTCTCTTGTTCAACTGCCTGTAATCGATGCACAGTCTCATGGATCCATCCTTCTTCTTGACAAATAGAACCGGAGCACCCCAAGGTGAAGTGCTCGGCCTCACGAATCCCAAATCAAGTAACTCCGGCAACTGCACCTTCAGCTCCCTCAACTCAGCTAGTGCCATGCGATATGGTGCCATAGAGATCGGCTGTGTTTCTGGCAGCAATGTGATCTCAAACTCGATCTCTCTCTCAGGAGGTAATTCTGGTAGCTCATCAGGAAATACGTCAGGGTATTCTGATACTACTCAGATGTCCTGTGTCATCGGCTCCTGATCAGATACCTCCCGAACAAATGCAAGATATGAATCGCAACCTTGGTCAACAAGTCGCTGGGCTCGCAACACTGAAATGTACTCCATGGTGGAGTCATGTATAGTACCCTCAAAAGTAAACTCGGGTAGATCTGGAATCCTGAAGACAACCGTCTTCCTAAAGCAATCAACAAGGGCATGATGAGTTGATAACCAATCCATGCCCAAAATCAGGTCGAACTCATCAAGCTGTAGAAGTAGACAATCTGCGATCATCTCGTGACCGCCAATCAGTATGGGCAAGTGCCTGACTATTAGTGAAATAATAAACAACTGGCCATCTGACCCTCGGATGTGATATGGAGAAGAGAGAGTCTCTGCGACTCTACCTAAAGAAACAAGTAGCCTTGAAGCAAGAAAAGAATTCTTCGCACCAGAATCAAATAGAACATGGAAAGCTCGATAAGAGCAATCAGTATGTGTGCTAGCTGGTCAGTTGTCTCCTAGCCTATTCGGGACGCCATGGTTCTGCATGAGAACCATAATTTGTTGTAGAAGTACCATTTGGAGATACTTATAATATATGTTTTTTCTCTTCTTGGGATATAATATGAAAATTAATGAAATTGGTGACATCTGTGGTAATTGAATATGAATGTCATATTTCCCTTCTTGAACTCACGACAAGTTGGAACATTGTCGCTATCCGAGAACTTAATGCGATCGGAATAGTAGTACTGCGAATGTGCGTATCGGGGTACCACTGCTCTGATACCAAAAATGTGAACCCCCGAGGATCCGAGTACCTGTTTCCGCTACCTTCGCAGCTTTCCATTCACTAGAGATTGCATAATTTATAGAAAAACAGGGAAATTTTTTTTCGTTGCAATCATTGGCATCTGACATTCACATTTATATTCATAACCACCAGCTAATAGAGACAATTGGCACCAAAATCTTATTTCATTAATTTCCATATGATTTTACAACATGTACAATGTCTGTCAGTACATACAACATCCCAAAAATTTTACTGAAGAGAAGAAGCATTTTACAATATCAATTGAACTAAAAACTGTAAGAAAAACCACATACCATCTGGTATATACCTTGTCTCCTGGAACCATGTATAGCTACTAAACAAAGACTGTTTGCCAGCCAAACATGTTAGGAATGAAGAGGCGTCAGTGGGCGCTGGTACCTCCCAGAAACATATAAACATAAACAAGGATTTAATATGTTCAAAAGTAACAAGTAGAAAGGTGGAACAACTCAATTTAATTTTATTTCTACTTGCAAATGTAAAAGGTTTCCAAATTTCTAGTAAGCACCTCTCATGATTAGCCATTAACCCAACATTTCCCAAATACGCATATTTATATTGTAACTAATTGATCATAAGTAAGTATATTTTATTCTCATATTACTTAGAGATCATATTTGTGGATTTTGATGATGGGAAAGATGAGATAATAAGATATAATGATTTATTAAATTCTTAAGTCTAGTGAATAGTCTGTGGTCTTGGTTTGTGTGAAACCTCACACTATGACTCTAAGACTTGGGAAAAGTCTTAGGGTTGTGGTGCCTCCGTAGGCATGCGGTGTAGTATAATGCATCCTAACTAAGTTCCCAACGCGTCCACTAGCTTAATGAGATTTTGAATCAGATTATCGTCTTTTCCATTTACTCAACTTTAATTGTAATCCCTAAAGCCTTAAGTGCAACTGTCTCAGATGTAACTCTAGATGATGTGAATATAGAGATGGATGATCTGGATATAGAATCAATCCCTTCAAACCTCAGTGCAACAGTCTCAAATGTAACTCTAGATGATGTAGATATAGATATGGATGATCTGGATGTAGAATCGCCAAGTCTGTTGGCGAAAGAAAAACTCAAGCGGTGAAGAAGCCAACAAAAAGGATCTTCCGTCTCGCCCCCTAATTGGAAGGACGGTCCAATAGAGGGATATGTCTACTCCCAAACTACGCCACTGAGACGGGTGAGAGGGACTTCCCGGAAAAGTCACTCTAGAAAAACAGCCCGACCGGTAACGGGCAACCGAGCTCGTACGTAAAACTGAAAACCAAGGATCCCCCGCCTGGGTATCCTAAAACAACAGGTCAGCGGAATGGTCTAAAGTCGGGATCCCAACGAGGCGTAAAAACACTGCGAGCTCGCATAAAAACCGAAGAAGGACTGGGATCCTAGACCCGCGCTTTAGGCGGCCGCTGCCCTAACTGGGCTTCCTTTCTTCCGCCTTGTTGAGAGTCGCCGCGCTCTCGCACGGTCAGGCATAATGGTTACCGTGACCGGCACAATAATTATTAGTCATCATTGATTCACCAGTATCTCATAGATTTCACCAACATGCAATATTACTTATGATCCTTGATCTTGATAATACACCAAGATTCTTGGTTCCTAGTGATTTGGTCTATTTATTGATTTGACTTTTGGTTTCTTGTGAACATTGCCTCTTTGAAATGTATCTAACTCTGAAACTTGTCTAATATTGATCCCCTGTAGATTGGAAAGATGAATAATATGTGGTAGTCATTTCAGAGGAACAAGTTGATTTCAACGCATGACATATGAAACTCACATCTTCATGCCTAAATAAGTGATGTGATGATGACTGTAGATAGAGCATAAATGTCTTTATGCCAATTGCAGAACGATATTGTATAAAGAAGTTTTCAAAGAGGAACAACCTCTTGAACACTTTAGTATAGTTTTTCACATATGGATGCTTAGCTAAATGAGGCGGTTCCTTTGCTTGAGTGTTCACTCAGAACCTAAGTTTATTCTCAGCAAACTTGTTATAACAATTTTATTTTCTTTAAGAACAGAAATTTCATCTCCACAAGTCCCGCCTTGGATTTAGTCTATAAGATTATCACGTGTCATTGTTTTAAATAAACTTACATGAGTAGATCCTTGAGAGGAATAATGATAGACTTTCATTGAGTGCCATCAAGAGTATATATATAAGTAGTTATGATGATACTTTTGGTATTTAAAGATTTATGTTAACATCATCAATTCTGTTAGAAACTAGCAGCTCAAAACCTAGCTCTAAGATTGGGTAACGAGTTCTGTAGTATGTTTGAAATGACTTTAATGTCCAGAATTTTGTATATATATATATAAATATATACGCTATTATTCTCTGGAACAAGTTGGGATATTATTTCTACCAGTCCATCAATGCAATGCGCATAATCCATTAAGTATTACCAGGATTCTCTTAATAGTATGAAGCATATTATATTAATACATACCATCCCTTATTGATGTAGGGTACTTTAATACACAGATTAAACTATGATTGTCTAAGCTTTTCTTGCAGGGATACAACCATAACCATAACAAACTTTATTTAATGTTTTTATAATGGTACCACACATTTATGAACATATTACTTAATATTCTGTATTTTTACAAGCTATTTATCAACATCTTAATTAATTATGATATTAAGAACGAAATTTTCCATGCAAAAGAAAATTTTAATTTGAAACACTAAATCTGGGTAAACAGTTACTATAGGACCATTAATTAGAATAAAATTTAGGAAAAACGCATGTTCGGCAGCAAAAGATATGGTTGAGGGTGTACCTTTGGTTTCTCTAAAAACTTGAGATCAATTAGGGATGGTCTTGCATGCAATATCTATAGTTAGGAAATGTGTATTAGCAAAAGTTGAGGTTCTCAAGAGCTTTCCAGCAACATAAATTTCTAAAGGGCAACAGATAGTCTAGCTGCTCTTGAATTATCTCAAGCATCAGTAACAAAATTGGAAATGGTAGCAAAGAAAACTTAATATTATACCTTGAAAAATCTTCAAATGTTTGAAGATAACAATCATGCAGAAGCAGCTAATGTTGTAGGGAGTATAACAGTAGCTCAAGTTGTTGCCGATGCAAGAACTGAAGACTTCTGAGTTTTAGATTTTGGCTGAAATCTGCTTTCTTGGTTTGGATTTTTTTTTGAATAGAATGGAGATAAGGGAGTCTCACGGCTGGAAATGGGGAGAGTTTTAGGGGAGAAAAAGAGTAAGAGAACTTCCCTCGATGGGGCTATAAATAAGGGAGGGAAAGTATGGGGTGGTGCCAAGTGGTGATAAGTAAGGTGTTAAGTGTCAAAGAGAGAAAGACTAAGTGGCTGGAAAAGAGGGAAAACAAAGATAACGGCTGGACTGTGCACTGGTTGTGCACAGTCAGATTTTTTTTTATATTTTTCTCTTCTTTTATTTTTAGTGTTAGAATTAGTTGTATTCGTACCTCGGTTGTCGGAATTCGATGCGAAATATCTCGATTTAATCATCTCTGCACGACGATCAAAATGAGTATAATGTTGATATACTTTCGATCGGGTTTTGAATTGTAGCATCCGGTTTCCAATCAAACCCGAACTCGTCCGTTTTTGGGTTTAATGAATCCAAAAACGTTGTCGGTCAATAGTAAACAACCTAAAACGACCAATTGATCATGAATCAAAAGTCGTTCGGACGAAATCGACCAAAAATCGGTCCCTTCGTAGTGCGTGCCGTGAAAAGCCGCGACGCAAAACCGCGAAATAAACCAAGACCATCATGAGATCCGATTCGACGTTACGAGACCAACGGAATCGACCTTTCGTCAATCGGAGGTCATATGATATTTTTAAATCGCAAAAATTTAGTCTTAAACAAAAACGTATCCGAAAACTTCGGGTATTCAAAACCCGACCGAAAGTATATCAACATTATACTCATTTTGATCGTAGTTGAAAGACGATCAAATCGAGTTATTTCGCGTCGAAATCCGACATCCGAGGCGCGAATACGGAAGACTTTAGTATTTTAAACAAATAAATAAAATAGTAAAAAAAAATTAAACTTAAATCACGGTAGCAGATAGCAGAGCAGACTGCTCTAAAAAAAAATAAATTATAAAATTTCCAAATTTACATATAATAACCACATTTACCACATCTCTCCAGCTGTAATATATTCCCCACTTGGCACTTTTCTTCTCTCCATTTGTCAATACATAAAGCCCCTATCCTTGCTATATAAACCCAACACACGACCCTCAATTCCTCCTAATTCCAACGAGGGATCTCACAATTCCCCCCCCCCCAAATCTTCTCTCCATTCTCCAACGAAGACGTGCCCTTTTTCTCCAAACAGCAACAGCCCCTGTTCTCTCTTCTTTTGCATAGATGTTTTCCAAGCCATGAAGGAAATTTCTGAAGCTGCTGTTCTCCCTTTTCAAATAAGGCTACTGCATGCTATCTTGATCTAATTAGGTACCATCTCCATGTCCTCTCCTTTGCTGCCACGCATGTCTTACATTCGGATCCCCTAAATTCTGCGTATTGTTTGGATTCCATTAGTCTCTGATTAGTAAATTATATTGTTGATTTAAATACTCTCTGATCTAATCTGTTGTAGATTAAATCTACGAACTTTTTTATTGTAAACTGAAGGTATAATCTACGGTACAAAAATGAATATAAAGATTAGATGCTGGAGGAATGTCCAATATGGGATGGTAATAAGAAAATTTTGAATTCATAAATTATAGTGGTTCAGATAGAGCCGTTGGAACAAGGATTTTTAACATCTTATATGCATTCTGATTGAAACCTATATGTGTGCTCTCTCTCTCTGCAAGTATCATTTGGAACCTCACAATTAAAAACCAACAATAATTTGAAGTGAGGCTTACTTTCAGAATTAATGTACCTCCTAGGTATTTGTTTTAGTATAATATTGACATGTTTTGATTATCAATTTATTTAGATTATATTCGATCTCTATGTTATAATAAGCACCATAACAAGTAGTCTTTGAAGAGTGTGCTTTGAAATTTTGTGAAGTCTCACTCATAGAAGAAATTAAATAATGAGAATAGAAACAGGATTTGGAATTCTGTAGAGATTCAAATAAGTTGATTATAGATTTTTTTAAAAAAAAAGTGATGATGGGATTATTGTATTGATTTTTTTTACTGTAAACCAAAATTATTAACAAATAAATAGACTAGACGAATAAACCTGATAGATGTTATGATGATTGATTTAATATAACATTACATATGTTTAAAATTTTGGTTTTAGAATCTTGTTTAAGTAGCCCGGTGTTACTTATCATCGTTTCCAGATTTTTAAAATTAAATAAACTCGAGTTTGTTATTTAAGTAATAACTATTCTATGTTAACATATCCAATGAAGTTGTTGCATATGATTACCTCTAGAGGACTGATTTGGGCGAGCTACTGCCAGATCTTTGCTTTTATATTTATATGTTCTGTTGGGTACCTTATATGGTTGGTCATGAGGAATTAGAAGCTCCTCTGGGTTAATAAACTTCATCTTTACGTTTAAATTTGATTCATGTACTGTTATTATTTAAGTAGCAGTTTATTATTATAAAATAACATTAATAAAACTTTAGACCTCCAGACTGATAATTAACTATACTTCAGTTCTGAATAGACTAGAAACAAATAGGAAGTGATCAAGTGTTAAATAAAATCATCCCTAGGGAGATTTAGTCTCCCCATAACCTGTGTGCTCTTATTATTAATATCTTCTTCCTGGTTGTTAGTAGATTTCAGTTAAACGTCAACTGAGACATTAAGGAGGCTATGGCCAAAAAGCTATGTAAAAATAGGGTAGGATGTTATTATGGGGAAAATTAAAATGATTCTTCCATTTACTCGGATGATTGATTTTGAATCTATACTATCTGACAATTAATATTGCCGGTTATGGTGACTTTACACCTAACCGTGCGAGGACGCGGTGACCCTCAACTGGGCGGAGGAAAGGAAGCCCAGTTAGGGCAGCGGCCGTCAAGTGCGCGGGTCTAGGATCTCAGTCTTTTACACGGTTTTACGCGAGCTCGCAGTGTTTTTATGCCTCGTTGGGATCCAGACTTTAGACCAGTTCCGCTGACCCTGTCTTTTAGGATACCCAGGCGGGGGATCCTTGGTTTTCAGTTTTTACGTACGAGCTCGTCCGCCCGTACTAGTCGGGCAGTTTTCTAGAGCGACTTTTCTAGGGAGTCTCTCTCACCCCTCTCAGTGGCGTAGTTGGAGAGTAGACCTATCCCTCTATTGGACCGCGCTTCCAATTAGAGGGCGAGACGGAAGAGCCATTTGTAGGCTTCTTCACCGCTTGAGTTACTTCGCCAAACAGACTTGGCGATTCTATATCTAGATCATCCATATCCACATCTACAACATCTGGAGCTATATCTGAAACATTGAAGTTGAGAATTTGAGAAGTTATGATCAAAAGACCATTCTCTCTACCCAAGAATTTAAATAAATTAATAGATCTCTACAATCTCAACTTTTCCATTTTTTCACTCACCAACATGATCTCTAAAGAAATTGATATATGCATTCACACTCATACACTGATGATTTCGCAACTACTATATAAATATGTTACATATGGGAAATGATGGGTTCTTGGGGAAGTCATTAGAAATGCATTACAAACAATTTGAAACTCCTTTTTACTTATGCAAGTAGATGTAGATTTTACTTATACCACCTTTCTACTTGCTTGCTTTTGCACATATTAAATGTCAAGTTATTTTTATAAATTTTAGGGAGGTACCAGCAATGGCTGACGCCTCTTCTTTCCTATTGTGTGTGGCAGGCAAACAGCCTGCAGTTCAGTAGCCGCTCAGTATATACATGCTTCCTGGAGACAGAGTTTATACTAGACGGTATGAATTACTTGTCTCAGTTTTTGTTCAGATGATGATGTAAATGCTATCTCTTTTGTATCACACTTTGGGATATATGTTGTAATGGAAGATCCTTGTACATATTGTAACTTGATATGAATATTAATGAAAAGAAAATTTTGGTGCCATTATCTCTTTTACTTTGTGGTTAAGTTGTGGATGTGAATGTCATGTGGATAATTAGCCGCGCGAAAAATTTTCCCTGCTTTTCTACAACTTCTGCGATCAATGTGAATGAATTATTGCGAATTTTGTCGTAAACGGGTACCCGGATCCTGAGGGGTTCACAGTTTGGTATCAGAGCAGTGGTACCCCGATACACACATTCGCAGTATTTAAATTCCGATCGCATTAAGTTCTCGAATAGCGACAGTCTTCCGACTTGTCGTGAGTCCGAGAAGGGAAATATGACATTCATATTCAATAACCACAAATGTCACCAAGTTCATTAAATTTCATATTATATCCCAAAAAGAGAAAAGCATTTACGATAAGTATCTGTCTATGACATTTTTATGACTAATTATGGTCCTCATGCAGAGCCATGGCATCTCGACCAGGTCAGGATACTTCTGATCAGTTGGCACGCATACTGAGCGCACTTACTGATCTTCAGCAGCAGCAGGCTGCTATGAGAGGCCAGCAGGAGCAGATATTGGCCCAGCAGACCGAGATTGCTGACAGGCAGACGGATATTGAGATGCGGTTTGAGGATCTGTCAGATTTCACGTACCATCCATCCCAGGATGGGATACGACAGGACCAACACCAGTCCGTTGAGGTGGAGCAGCCTCATCCTGATGATCCACTAGAGGGCATACCAGAGCATGGAGCTGAGGAGGATGCAGACTTAGACAGGGAGCAGGACCCTGTTGACTTCGCTGGTGAGGATGCACACGATTATTCAGCCATTCACAGACACCAGTCAGTCTTCACTTCTTATCAGCGGGCCAACATACCCCTGTTTGAGGGCACAGGTCCACCAGATGATGCTGAGCAATGGCTGAAGAGAGTGATGAAGGTGTTCAGTGCGATTCATGCGCCACGAAACACGTGGCTATCTTTCATAGAGTATTCACTGACAGACTTCGCCGAGCGATGGTGGGAGGCCGTAGCGTCCGAGTTAGGCCGAGAGCCTACTTGGAACGATTTCGAGACGAGGTTCAGAGCCCATTTCTTTTCTGCGAAGTGGAAGGAGTCCCAACGCCGACTGTTTGCAGAGCTTCGTCAGGGACACATGACCGCCAGAGATTACTTTATCCGATACACAGAGCTGTCACGACATACACGAGCAGCTGGCGTATTTCCAGAGGAGAATCTGGAAAAGTTCATTGGCGGCATGCGCGAGGAGGTGCAGGAGAAGCTGGCAGGACTACACATCTCTTCCATCTCCGAGGCTACCGATGCTGCGGAGAAGTTCGAGGACTTTAGAGGGAGACGTTTCGGGAGCTCGTCTGGAGCACCGCCTAGACCACGGCGATCTTTTGGACCGATACGTCGACCGTTTCAGCAGCAGAGGTCAGACAGACGATTCCGGCCCACAGGTTCGTCCTTCACAGGCAGTGTTCGCTCTTCTCCATCGACTACTCTAGGAGGAGCACTCGCCGGACGTGGCACAGAGTCCGCTCGACCATCTGGGTCGCAGCGAGCAGATAGACCACCAGCCGGACCCAGCCCGGAGCACAGGCACATCTACTCCACCTACCAGCCATTCAGATGCTATCGATGTCATGAGTGGGGACACTATCGCTCACAGTGCCCACAGGTAGCTGGTGAGCCTCAGCCACAGCCTTCACAGTCACAGCCTCAGACACAGCGTTCAGGGAGTTTCCGTGGTAGGAACTCCAATTTTAGGCGACAGCAGCAGAGACAGACACAAGAGTGTGGCGGGATCTAGTGCTGCACCAGCCAAGCAGGGACAGTTACATGCCGTCACTGAGGAGCAGGCACGTTCAGCGGCTACGGTAGTGAAAGGTATGGTCTCAGTCTTGGGCCGACCTTTCCATGTTTTATTCGATTCTGGCGCGACACACTCTTTCCTTGCCTCGAGGTTGCTTGTTTCTTTAGATAGAGTTGCAGAGACGCTATCATCTCCATATCACATCCGAGGGCCAGGTGGCCAGTTATTCATTATTTCACTGATAGTCAGGCACTTGCCCGTATTGATTGGCGGTCATGAGATGATCGCAGACTGTCTACTCCTACAGCTTGATGATGTTCGACTTGATTTTAGGCATGGATTGGCTATCCGCTCATCATGCACTTGTTGATTGCTTTAGGAAGACGGTTGTCTTCAGGATTCCAGATCTACCCGAGTTCACTTTTGAGGGTACTACACATGATTCCACCATGGAGTATATTTCAGTATTACGAGCCCAGCGACTTGTTGACCAGGGTTGCGATTCATATCTTGCTTTTGTTCGGGAGGTGTCTGATCAGGAGCCGATGATACAGGATATCCGAGTAGTATCTGAATATCCAGATGTCTTTCCTGATGAGCTACCAGGGCTACCTCCTGAGAGAGAGATCGAGTTCGAGATCACATTATTGCCAGATACACAGCCGATCTCTATGGCACCTTATCGCATGGCACCGGTCGAGTTGAGGGAGCTGAAGGTGCAGTTGCAGGAGTTGCTAGATTTGGGATTCGTGAAGCCGAGCACTTCACCTTGGGGTGCTCCGGTTCTATTTGTCAAGAAGAAGGATGGATCCATGAGACTGTGCATCGATTACCGGCAGCTGAACAAGAGAACGGTGAAAAACCGTTATCCTTTGCCACGCATAGATGATTTGTTTGACCAGCTCCAGGGATCTTCGGTTTTCTCGAAGATCGATCTTCGCTCAGGCTACCATCAGCTGAGGATTCGCGAGTCGGATATTCCGAAGACAGCCTTCAGGACTCGCTATGGACACTACGAGTTTGTGGTGATGCCGTTTGGGCTCACCAATGCACCTGCGGCTTTCATGGATATGATGAACCGTATCTTCCGTCCATACTTGGACAAGTTTGTAGTGGTGTTCATCGATGATGTGCTCATGTACTCACGGAATGAATGGGATCATGCGAATGATCTACGGGTTGTTTTGGATACATTGCGGGAGCACAAGCTATATGCCAAGTTGAGCAAGTGCGAGTTCTGGTTATCCCAGGTCTCATTTTTGGGGCACATCATTTCTGGAGCAGGCATTGCAGTTGATCCTGCGAAGATAGATGCAGTTATGTCTTGGGAGGAGCCCAAGACAGTTACTCAGATTCGGAGCTTTCTCGGACTAGCAGGTTATTACAGACGCTTCGTCAGCGGATTTTCACGCATCATCCGTCCATTGACACAATTGACGCAGAAGGGAGTTCCATTCATTTGGAACGATTCAAGTGAGCAGGCCTTCCAGACACTGAAGGAGAGATTGACTACAACGCCTATTCTTGCTCTTCCTTCAGATACTCAGGACTATGCAGTCTACACAGATGCATCTGGGGAAGGTCTGGGAGCAGTGTTGATGCAGAGAGGACAGGTGATTACTTACGCATCACGGCAGTTGAGACCGCACGAGCGGAACTACCCCACACATGACTTAGAGTTGGCGGCAGTTGTCTTCGCCTTGAAGATCTGGCGCCACTATCTATATGGGGTGAACTTCAAGATTTTCACAGATCACAAGAGCCTAAAGTACATCTTTGATCAGAAGGAGTTGAACATGAGACAACGCAGATGGCTCGAGCTGCTGAAGGATTATGATTGCACGATCTCTTACCATCCCGGTAAGGGAAACGTGGTGGCTGATGCACTTAGCAGGAGAGCGCATGCTGATGGTACGGCGAACTGGCTATACACGTGGGATACGCTTGCAGCTTTGACCGATTGGCATCCTCAGGAGAGCGCATCCATTTCTACCGCCGTGCCTCCACGATACAGCAGCCTTTGGGATCGTATTGTAGAGGGCCAGAAGACAGATCCTTGGATCCGAGATAGATACATGCGCGCCGTCAAGGACGAATTTGACGACTTTGTTGTGATGGAGTCTATTTTATGAAAGGCAGGACGGGTCGTTGTACCCAATGATGAGCAGCTTCGCAGAGACATTTTGGACGAGGCACACAGTTCACGGTTATCTATCCATCCAGGCAGTACGAAGATGTACCGTGATCTGCGTCGACATTTTTGGTGGGATGGAATGAAGCGCGATGTGGCGCTACATGTCAGCAGATGCATGACCTGTCAGATGGTCAAGGCTGAGCACAGGAGACCGCCAGGATTACTGCAGTCTCTCCCCATTCCCGAGTGGAAGTGGGAGAGCATTTCTATGGATTTTGTCAGGGGATTGCCGAAGACACCGGGTGGCCATGATTCCATTTGGGTCGTTGTTGATAGGTTGACAAAGTCAGCCCATTTCATACCTGTCAACACGACTTACACTCCATCCAGATTGGCCAAGCTCTATGTGCAGAACATTATCAGGCTGCATGGTATACCACGAGAGGTGGTGTCTGACAGGGATTCGAGATTTACATCTCACTATTGGCATCAGTTCATGTCAGCACTACAGACAGAGCTGAAGATGAGTTCTGCATACCATCCGCAGACAGATGGACAGAGTGAGCGCACCATTCAGACGCTTGAGGATCTACTTCGCGCATGCACTTTGGAGTGGAAAGGGTCCTGGAAGGACCATTTGCCTTTGGTAGAATTCACGTACAACAACAGCTATCACTCCAGTATTGGTATGGCACCATTCGAAGCCCTATACGGGCGGAGATGCCTCACACCTCTCAGTTGGCGTGAGGTAGGTGATCATGCTTTATATTCTGTGGATCTCTTGGAGGAGACTGCGAGAGCTGTGGATCTTGTGAGACGGAGGCTTCTGACGGCACAGAGCCGCCAGAAGAGTTATGCAGATCGCCGGAGGAGAGACTTAGAGTTTCAGGTAATCTAATTATTTTCTCCTCATCCACTCAATTATGATATATATGTGTTCAACTTAATCTCATACTAATTATATTCCTATAAATTATAGGTTGGAGATTGGGTATTTCTCCGTGTATCTCCCATGAAGGGAGTGCAGAGATTCGGTGTTCGTGGCAAGTTGGCGCCACGATATGTTGGACCGTTCGAGATTCTGGCTAGAGTGGGGAAGGTTGCTTACCGAGTAGCTCTTCCTCCACATCTTTCTGCTATTCATGATGTTTTCCACATATCCAATCTGAGCAAGTATGTCCACGACCCTCGGCACATCATCAGTTACGAGAATCTTGATGTAGAGCCGGATCTGACTTATGAGGAGAAGCCAGTCCAGATACTTGACCGTGCCGTGAAGAAGCTTCGCAGCAAAGAGATTTCATTGGTCAAGGTTTTGTGGTACCGTCACGGCGTCAAGGAAGCGACATGGGAGATTGAAGCCGACATGCGGGCACGATACCCGCAGCTATTCTGATGTAATCATCAAAACAAGCTTTTGTATTTAGATAAATTATAAATATATGGCTTGTTTTCTCTTTGAGGTTTTATGGGTTCAAAACCCTTTGAGGTTTTTATGACCATATTAAATCCAAACAAGATACCTATTAACCTTGACTCGAGTCTCGAGGATGAGTCTCCCTTTGAGGTTTTTATATTTGTAGCATCCGGTTTCCAATCAAACCCGAACTCGTCCGTTTTTGGGTTTAATGAATCCAAAAACGTTGTCGGTCAATACTAAACAACCTAAAACGACCAATTGATCATGAATCAAAAGTCGTTCGGAAGAAATCGACCAAAAATCGGTCCCTTCGTAATGCGTGCCGTGAAAAGCCGCGACGCAAATTCGGAAACCGCGAAATAAACCGAGACCATCATGAGATCCGATTCGACGTTACGAGACCAACGGAATCGACCGTTCGTCAATCGGAGGTCATATGATATTTTTAAATCGCAAAAATTTAGTCTTAAACAAAAACGTATCCGAAAACTTCGGGTATTCAAAACCCGACCGAAAGTATATCAACATTATACTCATTTTGATCGTAGTTGAAAGACGATCAAATCGAGTTATTTTGCGTCGAAATCCGACATCCGAGGCGCGAATACGGAAGACTTTAGTATTTTAAACAAATAAATAAAATAGTAAAAAAAAAATTAAACTTAAATCACGGTAGCAGATAGCAGAGCAGACTGCTCTAAAAAAAATAATAAATTATAAAATTTCCAAATTTACATATAATAACCACATTTACCACATCTCTCCAGCTGTATTATATTCCCCACTTGGCACTTTTCTTCTCTCCATTTGTCAATACATAAAGCCCCTATCCTTGCTATATAAACCCAACACACGACCCTCAATTCCTCCTAATTCCAACGAGGGATCTCACAATTCCCCCCCCCCCCAAATCTTCTCTCCATTCTCCAACGAAGACGTGCCCTTTTTCTCCAAACAGCAACAGCCCCTGTTCTCTCTTCTTTTGCATAGATGTTGTCCAAGCCATGAAGGAAATTTCTGAAGCTGTTGTTCTCCCTTTTCAAATAAGGCTACTGCATGCTATCTTGATCTAATTAGGTACCATCTCCATGTCCTCTCCTTTGCTGCCACGCATGTCTTACATTCGGATCCCCTAAATTCTGCGTATTCTTTGGATTCCATTAGTCTCTGATTAGTAAATTGTATTGTTGATTTAAATACTCTCTGATCTAATCTGTTGTAGATTAAATCTACGAACTTTTTTATTGTAAACTGAAGGTATAATCTACGGTACAAAAATGAATATAAAGATTAGATGCTGGAGGAATGTCCAATATGGGATGGTAATAAGAAAATTTTGAATTCATAAATTATAGTGGTTCAGATAGAGCCGTTGGAACAAGGATTTTTAACATCTTATATGCATTCTGATTGAAACCTATATGTGTGTTCTCTCTCTCTGCAAGTATCATTTGGAACCTCACAATTAAAAACCAACAATAATTTGAAGTGAGGCTTACTTTCAGAATTAATGTACCTCCTAGGTATTTGTTTTAGTATAATATTGACATGTTTTGATTATCAATTTAATTAGATTATATTCGATCTCTATGTTATAATAAGCACCATAACAAGTAGTCTTTGAAGAGTGTGCTTTGAAATTTTGTGAAGTCTCACTTATAGAAGAAATTAAATAATGAGAATAGAAACAGGATTTGGAATTCTGTAGAGATTCAAATAAGTTGGATTTATAGATTTTTTTTTAAAAAAAGTGATGATGGGGTTATTGTATTGATTATTTTACTGTAATCCAAAATTATTAACAAATAAATAGACTAGACGAATAAACCTGATAGATGTTATGATGATTGATTTAATATAACATTACATATGTTTAAAATTTTGGTTTTAGAATCTTGTTTAAGTAGCCCGGTGTTACTTATCATCGTTTACAGATTTTTAAAATTAAATAAACTCGAGTTTGTTATTTAAGTAATAACTATTCTATGTTAACATATCCAATGAAGTTGTTGCATATGATTACCTCTAGAGGACTGATTTGGGCGAGCTACTGCCAGATCTTTGCTTTTATATTTATATGTTCTGTTGGGTACCTTATATGGTTGGTCATGAGGAATTAGAAGCTCCTCTGGGTTAATAAACTTCATCTTTACGTTTAAATTTGATTCATGTACTGTTATTATTTAAGTAGCAGTTTATTATTATAAAATAACATTAATAAAACTTTAGACCTCCAGACTGATAATTAACTATACTTCAGTTCTGAATAAACTAGAAACAAATAGGAAGTGATCAAGTGTTAAATAAAAGCATCCCTAGGGAGATTTAGTCTCCCCATAACCTGTGTGCTCTTATTATTAATATCTTCTTCCTGGTTGTTAGTAGATTTCAGTTAAACGTCAACTGGGATATTAAGGAGGCTATGGCCAAAAAGCTATGTAAAAATAGGGTAGGATGTTATTATGGGGAAAATTAAAATGATTTTTCCATTTACTCGGATGATTGATTTTGAATCTATACTATCTGACAATTAATATTGCCGGTTATGGTGACTTTACACCTAACCGTGCGAGGGCGCGGTGACCCTCAACTGGGCGGAGGAAAGGAAGCCCAGTTAGGGCAGCGGCCGTCAAGTGCGCGGGTCTAGGATCTCAGTCTTTTACACGGTTTTACGCGAGCTCGCAGTGTTTTTATGCCTCGTTGAGATCCAGACTTTAGACCAGTTCCGCTGACCCTGTCTTTTAGGATACCCAGGCGGGGGATCCTTGGTTTTCAGTTTTTACGTACGAGCTCGTCCGCCCGTACTAGTCGGGCAGTTTTCTAGAGCGACTTTTCTAGGGAGTCTCTCTCACCCGTCTCAGTAGCGTAGTTGGGGAGTAGACCTATCCCTCTATTGGACCGCGCTTCCAATTAGAGGGCGAGACGGAAGAGCCATTTGTAGGCTTCTTCACCGCTTGAGTTACTTCGCCAAACAGACTTGGCGATTCTATATCTAGATCATCCATATCCATATCTACAACATCTGGAGCTATATCTGAAACATTGAAGTTGAGAATTTGAGAAGTTATGATCAAAAGACCATTCTCTCTACCCAAGAATTTAAATAAATTAATAGATCTCTACAATCTCAACTTTTCCATTTTTTCACTCACCAACATGATCTCTAAAGAAATTGATATATGCATTCACACTCATACACTCATGATTTCGCAACTGCTATATAAATATGTTACATATGGGAAATGATGGGTTCTTGGGGAAGTCATTAGAAATGCATTACAAACAATTTGAAACTCCTTTTTACTTATGCAAGTAGATGTAGATTTTACTTATATCACCTTTCTACTTGCTTGCTTTTGCACATATTAAATGTCAAGTTATTTTTATAAATTTTAGGGAGGTACCAGCAATGGCTGACGCCTCTTCTTTCCTATTGTGTGTGGCAGGCAAACAGCCTGCAGTTCAGTAGCCGCTCAGTATATACATGCTTCCTGGAGACAGAGTTTATACTAGACGGTATGAATTACTTGTCTCAGTTTTTGTTCAGATGATGATGTAAATGCTATCTCTTTTGTATCACACTTTGGGATATATGTTGTAATGGAAGATCCTTGTACATATTGTAACTTGATATGAATATTAATGAAAAGAAAATTTTGGTGCCATTATCTCTTTTACTTTGTGGTTAAGTTGTGGATGTGAATGTTATGTGGATAATTAGCCGCGCGAAAAATTTTCCCTGCTTTTCTACAACTTCTGCGATCAATGTGAATGAATTATTGCGAATTTTGTCGTAAACGGGTACCCGGATCCTGAGGGGTTCACAGTTAAAAATTTGGACCATTTCTCGATTTATCACCGCCCCCTCGCACGGTCCGGTGAAAAAGGCCACCATGACCGGCAATATAATTTATAAGTCATTACCGACTCACAATCAACTTCATTTGCTTGTCTACTTTCCTTCTCAATTCCCTTTTTGAGATTAGTAATACAGATCTAGCTCTCTTCATCTTCAATCTTGGAAATCATTTACCAACTTTATAAAAGAAGAGTATTGATATTTTGATACAGATCTAGCTCTCTTAATCTACAATCTTGGAAACCATTTACCAACTTCATAAAGGAAGAGTGTTAATGGATAATATATATATATATATATATATATATATTAACCTCATAGACTAGTCATTCATAGAAGATGAACATTCTAGACGGTATGAAGTACTTTATCTCAGTTTTTGTTCAGTTGATGATGTAAATGCTATCTCTTTTGTATCACTTGGGATATATGTTGTAATATGGAAGATGCTTGTGCAAGTTGTAAATGAATACGAATATTAATGAAAAAGAATTTTGGTGCCAATTGTATCTCTTCTACTTTGTGGTTATGTT
This sequence comes from Ottelia alismoides, assembly GCA_037367405.1. Lineage (NCBI taxonomy): Eukaryota > Viridiplantae > Streptophyta > Magnoliopsida > Alismatales > Hydrocharitaceae > Ottelia > Ottelia alismoides. The sequence continues at coordinate 174,519 of JAZKJV010003696.1, read as the reverse complement.
GTGAATGTGAATGTCATGTGGATAATTAGCCGCGCGAAAAAATTTTCCCTGCTTTTCTCCAACTTCTGCGATCAATGTGAATGAAATATTGCGAAATGCGTCGTAAACGGGTACCCGGATCCTGAGGGGTTCACATGAATACCTGAAGTTTTCGGATTCATTTTTTTTAAGACTAAAATTTGTTATTAAAAAATATCAAATGACCTCCGATTGACGAACGGTTGATTCTGTTGGTCTCGTGTTGTCGAATCGGATCTCATGACGGTCTCGGTTTGTTTCACGGTTTCCGAATTTGCGTCGCGGCTTTTTCACGGCGCGCATTACGATGCGACCGATTTTTGGTCGATTCTGCCCGAACGACTTTTGATTCATGATTAATTGATCAATTTAAGTTGTTTAATGTTGACTAACAACTTTATTGGGTTAATCAGACCCTAATCGGGTCGGGTTCGGGTTTGTTTGGAACCCGGATGTTATAATATCCTCAGTCGGGAGAGTATGCGGGGAGTATGCGGTTTTATGCAGAAGAGTATGCGGTTTTATGCGGGGAGTATGCGGTTTTATGCGGGGAGTATGCGATTTTATGTTATTATGCGGGTGGGGTTATTCGGTTTTAGATTAAATAAAAAAAGTTTTAGCAGAAAAGCGGCCGAGTATGCGGCCGCATAGGGGGTATACTCGGCCGAGTATGCGGGTAAACCTGCATACATGTCCGTTTCATCATACTCGGAGCGGCAAGGCCCCCGAGTACGAGTATGCGGCCGAGTATGCGGCTTACTCGACCGCTTTTCTGAACACTGGACCATAGTAAGTGTAGATGATGAGTCTGATGTTTTGATTCTTTTCATATTGAATTTCTCAAGCTTAGTGGATAGTCTATGGTCTTGGTCTAGATAAGACCTCACACTGTGACTCTAAGGCGGTAAGGAAGCCTTAGGGTTGGGGTGCCTCCGTAGGCATGCGGTGGAGTAAAATGCATTCTAACTAAGTTCCCAACACGTCCACTAGCTAATTCAATCAACTGTAGTAGTAGCTCGTAGTCTGATAAGGATGATTTTCATAAATTGATCTTTTCTCTTCATCAGGAAATACTGGCGGAACAGTAACTAGCTTAATGGAAACTAAGCTCAACTGCAACCAACTCAACAGTAATTCATCTCAACTTTAGTCAACCTTATTTGTGACTCAATCCAATCTCAAATGTAACTCCAAATTCAATTGTAACTGATTCAGATGTAGCTATAGAGGATTCAGATGTATACATGGATGATTCAGATGTAGCATCGCCAAGTCTGTTGGCGAAAAGTAAACAAAACTCAAGCGGTGAGGTAGCCTACAAAAGAGGTTCTTCCATCTCGCCCTCTAATTGGAAGGGCGATCCAATAGAGGGATAGGTCTACTCCAAAACTACGCCACTGAGACGGGTAAGAGAGACTCTCCGAAAAAGTCACTCTAAAGGAAAAACCGACCCGACCGATACGGGCTAACGAGCTCGAAAAACTAAAACAAAGGGCCCTCCAGCCTAGGTACCCTAAAGAACAAGGGTCGGCGGAACTGGTCTTTAAAAGAAAACATGTGGATCCCAGAGAGGCGTAAAAACTGCGAGCGCTTGCGAAAAACCGAGAAAAGACTGGAATCCGAGACCCACACACAAAGTGGCCGCTGCCCTAACTGGGCTTCCTAATCTCCCGCCCAGCTGAGGGTCACCGCACCCTCACACAGTCAGGCGTAAAGGTCACCATGACTGATACTCTTAATTATTAGTCATCAATGAATCACCAACGCTGACTTTATTCCTCAACCTTTCTCAATCTCTGTTGTGGTTGACTGTACAGATCTATGTCTTATTTATCAACGATCTTATTGATATAACTGATTCATCATTGATTTCACTTATTCATCCACCCCATCATTTCTCAATCTCTTCAATGGTCGACTTTACAATTCTAGGTATTTTATCACTACCTATCTTTAATGATATGTATAAATAGTAGAATATTCCTAAAAGATTAATTTATGAAGATGATCGGTCTTTGTGGTCACATCTTATTATTTCTAAAATCATAAGATCACCATCTATGCTTTGGATATGGATCTAGCTAGTCTTTATCATTTTATTTTATATGGTACCTAAACAAGAATCATGTCTCAATTGTACCAGTTCCAGTTGAGACATCAAAGGAGGGGTGTTTTCTGATCATTTGCCATAACATCCTATATATATAATAGATTGTATGAATAGTAGACTATATATAATGATCAATTGATTGATGATTTCTTATTCGTAAAGATCTTGAGAAATCATTTGTTGACTTTGAGAGAAGAGTTCTAATTTTTTTAAAGATGAATTCTCAGAAGATGTCAATGCTATATAATATAAAGGGATTATCGGGAAGCTACTACATATCACTGTGAATTGCTTGGACATTGCTCGTGTAGATAGCAAAGTAGATTAGTTCATGGGTCACTCTAGGATGTTGTTATAATGCTACACATATACACTATGATTTCCTCAGCAAGGAATCTCTGGGTTTCACCATTTGTGCATATGTATATTATACAGGTTTTCCTGTAGATAAGAAACCCATGACAAATTTTAGTTTGTAACCTGGATGAAACCTCATCACATTGTGACTCAAGCAACTGTAAAAGCTATATGGATAGATCCTTAGGGCATATGTTCTTATAGGAGTCTCTACCCATGCAACCAAATTATGATATTATACTGCACTATTCATAGATACAATATTATTTTCCACCTTGGACCAAACATATGGAGGTCAATGGCACATGATCATATCTTCGAGTAAGTTCATAACAATCACTCTATGAAGCTTCATGTTAGTTGTTGGAATTCTTGGTTGGTGTGGTCTAATGCCTGTTATGTTTAAAAAAAATCACAATCTCAAGTTGTTGTCTACAGCTCAACTGTTGGAGGATATGACATTATTTTGATATGAAATATGTTCAATTTATAATCATTGACATCATCCTTATTAGGATTTCATCCAAAAATAATGCATCTTTAGCCACAAGTGCATCAAAGTATCTTATGATCGACTTTAGGACTCTCTTTATTATTGAAAATAGTAATTGAATATGTCCTTGATGTAAAGAACATGCAGTTGATTAATAGGAGCCATTGCTTTCAATTATAAAGGTAAGTCATCATGTTTTGAGGTTGAGTTTTTTTAGGAATTTTGAAGGCTCAGTTCCTTATATTAGATTCTTTATTTATGAATTGCTTCGTCCTTCTCAGGATTCCATAATAAAATGCATGTGATTTCCCTCAAATTTCTATTTTTATGTGCTAAAAATTGTGGCTAGTTAATGGCATGTACTTAGGTTAATTTGCATGCTAAACCCAAATTTTTATCTTCAAAATTTTAAGAAATCAAGAGTATATATAATGGTTTTAAAGTTTTTATGAATTCGATGTAAAGCTTTACATTCTCATCTAATTTCATAGGCAATTCAAGGAACTGAATCATGCATGGAAGGCAGCAAGAGGAGGGGGAAAGATTGTACCTTTGATCCTCTAAGTTTGGAGGGATTTTGTGGCTTTATCTAACATACAACAATAAATAAAATACCTGATGGATAGCAACATAAAAAAAACTGAATTAGAAACTTCAACATTGACTTTAATGAGAACAAAGAGGAGAGAGATATGTACCTTTGAATATCTCCACTTTGGAGATCCAAACTTGCTTGCAACATCCTTTTCTTGACAGGAGCTTCAGTTCATTTGGATCTGGATGTTACAAATATAAAAACCTCAAAGGGAGTCTCGTCCTCGAGACTCAGGTCAAGGTCACTTTGTGTCTTGTTTGGATCTTATCTGGCCATAAAAACCTCAAATGGTTTTGAACCCATAAAAATCTCAAAGGGAAAACAAGTCGTGTTCTTTCAATATATATAATTAAATGGGCTTGTTTTGATAATTACCTGAAAGAGTTGTGGGTATCGTGCCCGCATATCCACTTTTGTCTTCCATGTTGCCTCTTTGACATCATGTCGGTGTCATAGCACCTTTATTAGGAGAATATCTTTGTTGTGAAGCTTTTTTTTACAACACCATCGAGTATTTGTACTGACCTTCTCTTTGTAAATCAAATTTGACTCCACATCAAGGTTCTCATAGCTGATGACGTGGTGAAGGTCGTACTCGTAATTCCTTAAGTTGATAGGTGTAGAGAAAGGGTTACTCGATAGACCACCTTACACATACGACTAAAAATTTCAAATAATCCAATGTATCGTGGTGTCAACTTGCTATGAGCACCAAATCTCTGTACTCCCTTCATGAGAGATACTCGTAGAAACACTCAATCTCTTTCTTGTATTTTTAGGAATTTCCATCAATATAAAGGATTAAGTTAAATATTGATAAGTTACAATTTGAATCGATTAAGAGAAGAGGATCGGATTACATAAAACTCCAAATTTCTTTTCTGACGGTCTGCATAGCTCTTCTAGCAGCTCTGAGTCATCAGAAGCCTTCCCCTTACAAGATCGATCAACAGTTCTCGTAGTCCCTTCCCAAAAAGATCTACAGAGTAAAAAGTATGTTCACCTACCTTACGCCAACTGAGAGGTGCGAGACATCTCCGCCCGTATAGGACTTCGAATAATGCCATACCAATACTGGAATAATGACTGTTGTTGTGTGGGAGTTCTACCAATGACAGGTGGTCCTTCCAGGATCATTTCTACTCTAAAGGTTATGCACGTAGCAAATCCTCAAGTGTCCGAATAACACATTGTGTATCGTATGCAGAACTCATCTTCAGCTCTGTCTGTGGTGTTGACATAAGCCGGTACCAGTAGTGATATATAAACCTCGAGTCTCTATCATACACTACCCCATGTGGTATATCATAAAATTTGATAATGTTTTTTTTTGCACATGTAATCTAGCCCGCCTAGATGTAGTGTAGGTCATGTTGATATGTATGAAATGGACTGACTTGGAATCTGTCAACAACATCCCAATAGCATCGTGATCACCTAGTGTCTTTACTAGTCCCGTGACAAAATCCATAAAAGTACTTTTCCACTTTTATTCGAGAAAGGGTGATATACTGTAATAATCATGGTGGTCTCTTATGTTCAGCCTTGACCAACTGATAGATCATGCACTTGCAAACATGACATGCTGCATCTCGCTTCATTCCGTCTTGCCAGAATGTAGACCTAGATCTCAGTACATCTTTGTGTTGCCAAGAAAAATAGACAATCGTGAACTATGTGCCTTATCAAGAATATCTCTGCGCAACTACTCATTGTTGGGCGTAATTACCCAGCCAACCTTCCACAAAATAGACTTAGTCTCCACAAAATCATCACGTTTGTCCATGATGGCATGCATGCATCTGTCTCAAATTCAAGGATATGTCCTGTATCCTTATACTATGCAATCCCAAAGACTGCTGAATCACGGAGGTATGACAGTAGATGTAGAGGCACTCTTATGAGGATGTCCATTAGTCAAAGTTACGAGTATATCTCATGTATATAGCTAGTTTGTCGTATGTACGTGAGCTTTCCTGCTAAGCGCATCTGCCACTACGTTTCCTTTACTAGAATGATAAGAGATCATGTATTCAAAATCCTTCAGTAGTTCAAACAATCGATGTTGTCTCATGTTTAGCTCTTTCTGATCATAGATGTACTTCAAACTCTTGCGATTTATGAAGATATCAAAATATCACCGTATAGAGATAGTGACACCAGTTTTTTTTAAAGAGAAGACAACCACCACCAACTCCAAGGCATGGATGGGTTAATTCCGCTCATACAACCTCAATTGACATGATGCATAAACAATCACTTGACCTGGTCGCATCATAATTGTTCCTAAATCTTCTCTTGAAGCATCTGTATATACAACATAATCCTGAGTGTCTGAAGGAAGTGCAAGTATATTCGCAGCCGTCAATCTCTCCTTCAGTGCCCTGAAGGCTTGTTTACATGGATCATTCTAAATGAAAGGATCTCTCTTCTGTGTCAATCGTGTCAGGAAAAGAATGACTCAAGAAAAACTACCGAAGAAGCGTTTGTAATAACCCGCTAGTCCAGGGAAGCTATGAATGTGAATGATTGTCTTGGATTGTTCTCAAGACATGATTATCTCAATTTTCGCAGGGTCAACTGCGATACCTGCTCCAGAAAGGGCATGCCCAAGTAATGAGATATGGGATACACATTTGCTCAACTTGATATACAACTTGTACTATTGAAGTATGTCAAGGACTATCTTTAGATCATTTGTATGATTCCATTTATTTTGAGAATATATCAGAACATCATTGATGTAATCCCTATACATTTCGGGAATATATCAACACACCGTCAATGCATACAATCACAAACTCATCCAAGTTTGGACGGAAATCCTGTTTATCATGTTTGTGTATGATGCATGGCATTTGTGAGCCCAAACGACATCACACAAACTTCTCGTGCCCATATAGAGTCTTGAATTTGTCTTCCAAATATCCGACTCTTGAATCCTTTGTTGATGGTAGCCAGATTGGAGATCTATCTTTGAAAACATCGAAGATCCATGTAGTTGATCGAACAAGACATCGATGCATGATAGAAGATAACAGTTCATTACCCTTTTTCTTATTCAGATGTCTGTAATCTATGCATAATCTCATCGATTCATCCTTCTTTTTGATGAAAGAAGTAGAGCACCCCAAGGTGACGTGTTCGACCTCACAATACTCAAGTCAAGTAACTCATGTAGCTGCACATTCAACTTTCTCAACTCGTTTGGTGTCATGTGGTACGGAGTCATCGAGATTGGTTGTGTATCTAGTAGTAGTGTGATCTCGAACTCAATCTCTTTCTCAAGCGGTATACCTGGCAAATCATCAGGAAACACATTGGAATAATTTAACACTAAACTGATGTCCTGAGTCATCGGTTCTTTCATCAAGTGTCTTTCGGACAATTGCTAGAAATGTGTCGCATTCCTCATCAACAAGTCTTCGAGCTTTCAACACTGAGATATACTCCATTTTGGAGTCATGTAATGTACCCTTATAGGTAATCTCGGATAAGTCCGGAATCCTGAAAACAATCGTCTTCATGAAATAATTACTCATGGCATGATGATCTGGCATTCAATCCATACCAAAAGTCAGGTCAAACTTGTTGAGCTGTAGTAGCAGACAGTCTACTATCATCTCATGTCCAATCAACATTGGTAGCTATCTGACTATTAGTCTTATGATGATCAATTAGCCACATGGCCGATAATGTGACAAAGATGATCTAGGGCATCTGCACCTCTACCAACTGAAGTTAGAAATTCAAAGTTCATTCATCGCTACAGAATCAATTAAAAAAATAGAAAGGTCGGCACTAGACGCCATGGTTCTGTATAAGAACCAATATCCGTAATTACAATAGTTGATGTTCGCGGATAATTCTATTATGCTTTTTCTCTTCTTGGGATACAATATGGAAATAAGTTGCAATTGGTGATATCTGTGGTCACTGATTTTGAATGTCATATTTCCCCTTCAGACTCGCGGCAAGTCAGAGGACTGTCGCTATCTGATTATTAATGCAATCGGAACTATAATACTACGAATGTATGTAGCAGGGTACCACTGCTCTGATACCAAACTGTGAGGCCCGCTCCTTCTCGGAATCGGGATACCCGTTTACATATTATCCGTAGTATTATGTTCGCTAAATATCGCATTAGAGAACTGGAAGTTAGGGGAAAATTTTTTCATATTTACGAATGACATTCACAAATTAACCAATAAACTACATAACTACAATATGTCACAATTATATTGCATAAATTTCCGTAGCAGTTAACATGTAACAACAGAAATGAAATCCCAATTGTATCAGAAGAGAAATAAAAGCATTATATAATATCTTGAACAAACTATAGCATACATACCTGATATGTTTTACTGCAGAAACTGACGTTCAACTCTCCCCATACCACGATGCAGGTATTATGCCTGCAATCCATGCAATAGGGAGAAAAGAACATCAACAAATGTTGAATAAATCTTATTAATTAGAAATAATAGGGAATTTAGTGGCTCAAAAAGAAAGCAAGTAAATTGGGCTTGACAATTAAAATTTAAAGTTACTTGCAATGAAACAGGCTTTCAAGTTGTTTGGTATGTAAAACCCCATTCTACTCATCCTACATTAATTGCCCATATTAATCATTTTTATACAAAGATTATATGATCCATATTTAAACTGTCACCTTTTAATTAATTATAGATCATGTTTAATGGATCTTGAGATGTGGATGTTGAGCCTTGTTCTTGGTCTTTATCCAATCAATCAGATTTAGTGGATAATCTGGGATCTTGATCTGAGTGTGACCTCATATTATGATTCTAAGATGTGACTCCAGTATAAAACTGTATATGATTTCCGTTCTTCCCCATCAATTTCATGTTCCAATGATTTATTCAATGGCTATCATGATTGAAATGATCATGATATCTTGAGTATTTAATGATTGACATGGTCGAGATGATTCGGGTCTCTTTTAATGTTTGTGAGTCATGAGGATAGACCATAGTAAGTGTAGATGATGAGTCTGATGTTTTGATTCTTTTCATATTGAATTTCTCAAGCTTAGTGGATAGTCAGTGGTCTTGGTCTAGATAAGACCTCACACTGTGACTCTAAGGCGGTAAGGAAGCCTTAGGGTTGGGGTGCCTCCGTAGGCATGCGGTGGAGTAAAATGCATTCTAACTAAGTTCCCAACACGTCCACTAGCTAATTCAATCAACTGTAGTAGTAGCTCGTAGTCTGATAAGGATGATTTTCATAAATTGATCTTTTCTCTTCATCAGGAAATACTGGCGGAACAGTAACTAGCTTAATGGAAACTAAGCTCAACTGCAACCAACTCAACAGTAATTCATCTCAACTTTATCCAAACTCATTTGTGACTCAATCCAATCTCAAATGTAACTCCAAATTCAATTGTAACTGATTCAGATGTAGCCATAGAGGATTCAGATGTATACATGGATGATTCAGATGTAGCATCGCCAAGTCTGTTGGCGAAAAGTAAACAAAACTCAAGCGGTGAGGTAGCCTACAAAAGAGGCTCTTCCGTCTCGCCCTCTAATTGGAAGGGTTGTCCAATAGAGGGATAGGTCTACTCCAAAACTACGCCACTGAGACGGGTGAGAGAGACTCTCCGGAAAAGTCACTCTAAAGGAAAATTCGGCCCGACCGATATGGGCTAACGAGCTCGAAAAACTAAAACCAAGGGCCCTCCAGCCTAGGTACCCTAAAGAACAAGGGTCAGCGGAACTGGTCTTTAAAAGAAAACCTATGGATCCCAGAGAGGCGTAAAAACTGTGAGCGCTCGCGAAAAATCGAGAAAAGACTGGAACTCGAGACTCGCGCACAAAGCGGCCGCTGCCCTAACTGGGCTTCCTAATCTCCCGCCCAGCTGAGGGTCACCGCACCCTCGCACAGTCAGGCGTAAAGGTAACCATGACTGGCACTCTTACTTATTAGTCATCAATGAATCACCAACGCTGACTTGATTCTCAACCTTTCTCAATCTCCGCTGTGGTTGACTATAAAGATCTATGTCTTTTTTTGTCAACGATCTTATTGATATAACTAATTCAGCATTGATTTCACTTATTCGTCTACCCCATCATTTCTCAATCTCTTCAATGGTCGACTTTACAATTCTAGGTATTTTGTCACTACCTATCTTTGATGATATGTATAAATAGTAGAGTATACCTAAAAGATTAATTTATGAAGATGATCGGTCTTTGTGGTCACATCTTATTATTTCAAAAATCATAAGATCACCATCTATGCTTTGGATATGGATCTAGCTAGTCTTTATCATTTTGTTTTATATGGTATCTAAACAAGAATCATGTCTCAATTGTACCAGTTCCAGTTGAGACATCAAAGGAGGGGTGTTTTCTGATCATTTGCCATAACATCCTATATATATAATAGATTGTATGAATAGTAGACTATACATTATGATCAATTGATTGATGATTTCTTATTCGTAAAGATCTTGAGAAATCATTTGTTGACTTTGAGAGAAGAATTCTAATATTTTAAAAGATGAATTCTCAGAAGATGTCAATGCTATATAATATAAAGGGGTTATCGGGAAGCTACTACATATCACTGTGAATTGCTTGGACATTGCTCGTGTAGATAGCAAAGTAGATTAGTTCATGGGTCACTCTAGGATGTTGTTATAATGCTACACATATACACTATGATTTCCTCAACAAGGAATCTCTGGGTTTCACCATTTGTGCATATGTATATTATACAAGTTTCCTGTTGACAAGAAACACATGACAAATTTTAGTTTGTAACCTGGATGAAACCTCATCACATTGCGACTCAAGCAACTGTAAAAGCTATATGGATAGATCCTTAGGGGCATATGTTCTTATAGGAGTCTCTACCCATGCAACCAAATTATGATATTATACTGCACTATTCATAGATACAATATTATTTTCCACCTTGGACCAAACATATGAAGGTTAATGGCACATGATCATATCTTCGAGTAAGTTCATAACAATCACTCTATGAAGCTTCATGTTAGTTGTTGGAATTCTTGGTTGGTGTGGTCTAATGCCTGTTATGTTTAAAAAAAAGTCACAATCTCAAGCTGTTGTCTACAGCTCAACTGTTGGAGGATATGACATTATTTTGATATGAAATCTGTTCAATTTATAATCATTGACATCATCCTTATTAGGATTTCATCCAAAAATAATGCATCTTTAGCCACAAGTGCATCAAAGTATCTTATGATCGACTTTAGGACTCTCTTTATTATTGAAAATAGTAATTGAATATGTCCTTGATGTAAAGAACATGCAGTTGATTAATAGGAGCCATTGCTTTCAATTATAAAGGTAAGTCATCATGTTTTGATGTTGAGTTTTTTTAGGAATTTTGAAGGCTCAGTTCCTTATATTAGATTCTTTATTTATGAATTGTTTCGTCCTTCTCAGGATTCCATAAGAAAATGCATGTGATTTCCCTCAAATTTCTATTTTTATGTGCTGAAAATTATGGCTAGTTAATGGCATGTACTTAGGTTAATTTGCATGCTAAACCCAAATTTTTATCTTCAAAATTTTAAGAAATCAAGAGTATATAGAATGGTTGTAAAGTTTTGATGAATTCGATGTAAAGCTTCACATTCAAGGAACTGAATCATGCATGAAAGGCAACAAGAGGAGGGGGAAAGATTGTATCTTTGATCCTCTAAGTTTGGAGGGATTTTGTGGCTTTATCTAACATACAACAATAGATAAAATACCTGATGGATAGCAACATAAAAAAACTGAATTAGAAACTTCAACATTGACTTTAATGAGAACAAAGAGGAGAGAGATGTGTACCTTTGAATATCTCCACTTTGGAGATCCAAACTTGCTTGCAACATCCTTTTCTTGACAGGAGCTTCAGTTCATTCGGATCCGGATGTTACACGCTCAGCCCTTCGGTCGTGACACTCAGTCTGCATGTTTGCCATCTGCTCACCTACTGCCATTTTGCTCCAACCACCCACATTCCTTGCACTTCATCAACAAAAATCAAAATCCAAGTAAATCTACTAGGCATACACACATTTGGCAATAAAATACTCCAGTCGACTTAGAATTTAAAATGTTCAACAATACGTTAGAATAAAAGTTCAGGTACAGCGATAACAACTTCAAAGCAAGACAATCATTGAATCTATTAGGTTCAGATGTGGATGAACTTATCCATAATTCACGTTATATCACGACAAACATCGATAGAGATTGAATCAGTATAGCTCAAGGATAAACTTTTACTTAAACATACTATCGATAGGGTGATAAAGAGTAAAGTGATAATTATAGGTTGAAACTAGCAACGTATAATATTTTTTTCTGGAATATATGTCTGATTTAAAAATATTTTTTGAATCAGACATAGATTGAGACTAATATTCTTGAAGCAAGGAATCAATTAGTAAAGAGTACTTGGACAATGTGATAATTATAGGTTGAAACTATAAAGTTACGTGAATTTTAAAAATAAGGTGATCTTCCTAGAAGAAAAAAAGAACAATTCTCAATCGAATCCCATATTTGTTTACTTTCCTACCCAGCATTTGCTCATTGTTATCCTTTATCTTTGAAAATCCAACAAATAGCAATGGGTCATCATACGTACAGTACAGTAACCAACTAACCAGTAGTTATACATCGATGATGTACAGTCATTTATTCCTGAATGGAAAATAGTTTAAATGCTTTTCTTTACAATATTTTCTTTTGGTTTCCGGATGGAGAATATCTAATGACCTGAGGCAGATTGTCCTCTACCATCCTTTTAAGATGTTTGATTCTTGATGTTTTTTGCTTCAAAGATTCTTCATTTTGTCGTCCTCCACAGAAATGGCTCTTACGAATATGAAAATAGGTCACAAGAATATGTTTCAGAACTGGATTTTTCCACGACCAAAGAAGAATGTTGGCTTTGATTTCCATCTGCAACCATCTCGTCTTTCGATAGTGATTTCCAGAACAAACTGCATCTTTTCCTATTTTAAGTTTCTTTGCTTTCTTCCATCTATTGTCCTCTCCTTGCGGGAGTTCTTCTATGTTCCCTTCCATGATATAAAGACTAGAGCAAATTAAACAAAACTCTGAACTATACAAACAATTTCAATGTTGTGCTTGAACTATAATAAGTAACAATGTGGTACACAATCCTTAATGTTTGATTCAACGAGATTTTCAACTACTGCGATTTAAGATTAGAAACACAAAATGATCAACTAAATTCCATTAGGCGGGTACTTCATTGAGATAAATCTTAAAGATTGGATATCACATTGTTACATTCTAAAGTTAAGGTATTACTGAAATTGGGGGTATAGTTGAGGAACTATATATTACCCTAAACCCCGAAAAAAAACTATACAAAATTGAAAAATGAACTTGGATAGCATGAACACGATAAAAACAGGACAGGATTGCATCTGCATACAACTAAGCCAAACAAACAGTTGACAACAATAGTCAACCATGTATTTTTCCACTTTGAGTTAGGTAACTAATTGGTTCTTTGCTTCAAGAATATTAGTCTCAATCTATGTCTGATTCAAAAATTATTTTTTAAATCAGACATATATTCAAAAAAAATATTATACATTGCTAGTATAACATATGTTTATGCATATACAGAGAAGGGTGAAGTAGTGATGGGGTCTGATATGGAAAGCTAATGGAATTTGATATGAATTTGCAGGTGCACTGTATTAATGGATTTTGCCCAACTTATCTCTAGTTCTTTGCATGAATCATAAGCTTTTAAACCATCCATATTCTCATTTGGTTCATTTATGGATTGTGGATACAAATAGTCTCGAATTCTCATTTGGTTCATAAAAAATTATGTCAAGCCTTGTTAAGGGGAACAACAAGGTGTACCCAACAAGTACTGATTTGGGATGGAGGCTTTGATTGTAGCTTAGCTTATGAAAACTGCATGTTTTGGTGGTATAACATGCCAGAAAGTTGGAGATCCATTAGCTTTAAGATCTATGATGCACATTTTTTAATACTGCTAAAATTTGGGAACTGTGATCTACTTGGCAGGTTGCGATTATCAGGATGGGGATTCAGATCTCGACAACTTTAGACGGCAACGAGGGCTTGGGTCAGAGTGCAAGTAGAGATGTTATAGGAACCTGATAATAATATCAAGTCACAAGTGCTCTGATCTTCAGTAGTTAAGTTGCCGCAACAAAGTGTGATATTAGGACATGCGGCTACAAACAGTTCAATATCGAGATGCATCCACGACGCAAAAAATTCTCTCGCAACTCAATCTAGTTGGGTTTTGTTATTGTACTTCGAACTTTGTGATTACAAAAGAGTTCCCCAAATAAGCAATACCTACACGTACTATCAACAAAAAACACTCATAAAGCAAACAATATTTGTAACAGATTATAAACAAGGAAAATAATTGTAGAAAGCAAACCTTTAAGGCAGCAGAAAAAATGATTGCAACATAACAAAAATTTAAAAAAAATGCTCGATTCAATCTTCTTACCTAGTATCCTCGCGTCTCGCCCTTTGATCATGACCTTCACGTTCTACAGAAGGTCTGCCTCATGCATGCTCTGTCCACAGATGGTTGCCCTCAGTCTCCATACTCATCATCTGCTTATAACCTCTTCCACCGCCTATTTCGATCGTGCTCCATACGCCTACATTCATTGCACTATGCCCTTCGATCCATCCACCTTCGCTCTCTGTCCTCATCGACATCGATTGACGATCACCTCTACTAACATCCACTCTCCTATTTCTCCAACCACCACGCACAGTTCCTGTGCTCTGCAAGCCATCATCATTTCCACAATCACCAGCATCCGTACCTGCTCTTGCCCTCCATCCTCTTCTCTCAGGATCCATGACCCTTGTATTCCATCCACCACCCATTGACCCCGTGCTCTGCCCTTCATCCCAGATTTTTGGATCATTGACCTCCACCTGAATCTTTGTCCTCCATTCTTCACCTTTTCCACAGCTTAGTGTCCATCGTCTATCACCGTAAGCCTGCGATTATTGATCATCGTCACCTCTACCTCCACCTTGCCAGCTTCCTTCGTGTATGCCTCGATCCGTCCACATCCTATCGTCACTACGATATGCCCATCGCTGATCATCAAACCCCTGAGACCATTGATCATCGTCACCTCTACTTCCATCTTGCAAGCTTCCTCGACCTCCACCTCGGCCTCCTCCTCGACGCCCTCCGCCATCGCCACTGTCTCCAAGCCCTGCCATCGCTGATTAGGGTTGTCGATGGTTGAGATGTTAGTGTTTTCGAGAGTGGAGGAGTGGATGAGTGACGGTTGTGTTTCCTCTTATATGGGTTTTTAGGGAGTGAAATAAAAAAAAGTAACGTGTGCCACCCCGCTTGGCAAGGGCACTTGGAGGACTTTGAGGCATGGGGGGTGAGACTGCTAAATATTCATCACGTGAGGATACATGTGATATGCTATGAATACATTTCAAGAATATTTGCTCTTACACCCCTATAACGCGTAATCTTTTGTATAATTTCAAGACTGTTTTATAAATTTTCCTTGATAAACATTGTGGCGATAGTTTTGTCCGTCGTCACTAGTTTCCGTCCTCATAAGGCTGCCGGCCTTTTTCCTTGAAGTGAGGGTATAGGAGTCTATCTCTGGCAAATTTTGAATGACATATTAGAGACATATATAGATGAAGATACAAGGTGATATTTCTCAAAAAAATAAAAAAATTGTGAAAAAATGGTCCCCATCAATCCCTTGTTATATATACGTTTAAGATGTTTGCTAATTTTTAAAAATAGTATCTTGTACTTATAAAAATCACATGTAAATCAAAGTAAAAAATGTAAAATTATTGAGTTTGTAATTTACATTATTTTTCAAAAAAATATACCATAAGTTATGACATTTGAATGGCAATCATATAAAAATTATATCAATTACAGGTTCTTTTCATTCTTATCTCTATATTTAGATGTATTTTATAAAGTTATTAAATGCAATAAAGTGATTATTATCCCTACTTTTTACATTCATATGTATAAAAAGATTTAAACATTTGGAAGTTATAAATAAAAAATCAAAATATATTTGAAAATTGCTTTGAAATAATGAAAAAATATTCCCAATAAAATATATAATAATGATTATTATTCATTTCAAAAAGTATTTTTGGTTTTTACAATTAATGAAAAATTTTAATGAAAAAATTAGTATATTGATCACCATTTTATGAACCTTTAGAAACGAATCTAGATTTATTACGAATTATATGAACAAATAATACTTTTTCTATGAATAATATCCATTTTTATATAGTTAACATCGAAAGATAAATCAACAAAGATTTAAAATATTAGATGTCATATATAATTTTGTAGTCTTAATTTTATGATTGAAAGGAACTGAGAAATTAATTTAAAAATATGACAATCATTCTCCATTAAGCGGAGAGAAGAAAATCCAAATAGGGATAAGGGAGTTTTTACTTGGATATGGTTTTATTTATATATGGGGGGAAGTACTTTTATCCTAAGATAAACTTAGGATAATTTATCACGAAAAAGTTATCATATCATGACTACATTATATATTATGTCACTATCTTGATATTTTTTCCTTTCTTATTTTTCGAACAAATTGAACAAAAATGAAGGTTAAATATAATATATTTAAATATAATATATTTCTACAGTCCCCATTTATCCGGCTAACGTCTACATAAAGTCTGCAACTTTTTAGGAAATTATTCGAGAATCTCAACAATCGTGCATTAACGTTAGAGGTATGGTAGCAGAGATAAACATTTAATATTTTAATCTGGGAGGAGCACTTGTATTAATTTAGTATTTTTTAAAAATAAGGGGGCATCATTAGATAAACCATATAGATTGTTGGATTTTGGCAAGGTGAGATTCAATAGGTATTGCAAAATTTAGGGGTGGAGAGCACACGTGCCTAGTCTCAAAGGTAGGTGTTTAAACTTTAGCTAGTAGCAATGTGTCTAATAGGGATGGGGAGATGAGGATATGGTTAATGAGCACCTAATGACTTTGAGAGGTATCGATCTACATGAAGGTGGTGTTTGGATTTTCAAGGTCAATGAGGCCGGAGTCATGACATCACTCAGCGAATCTCTTGGAATATTTGGATGGTGGATTTTTCGAAGAAGATATGTTTTGGAAGCTGATGTTATTAAAGTCCCCTAACGAGGATAAGGTGGGATCCATCCACCGAGATAGCCTCCAAGTGGTCCAAGAAGTTGTCTTTCTTCGATGTGTACGAGGGACAGTAGATATAATGAAATGAAGATAAATTTTTTTTTGGGTGTGGTGCAGTTGAATTGAGGTACATAAATCATAATTGATGCAACTAAGGCATGATAAAATTGAGGGGTCCCATTATAAAAGACTGAACCTCCTTTTACAATAAAAAAGGTGATACCATTTCAAACATCTAAAATATCATAGCCCATTCCCCTCTCGTCATCTCCAATGGGCTGCAAGAATTTCCCCCAAATGCATCCTACGTAGGTCCTCTGAAAGAACAACGGCAACCACCCCCTCCCGCCCCCTCCAAATACATACTTGACCCGCCCTCCCCGTCGTAGACTTCTCTGGTAATCCTCAAGAAGAAACGATTCCTCTAAACGAAACCTGGAGATGGTCCCACGACATCCCATCATTTTAAATACGAAACCCAATCGATAAAATGTTGTTGGATTAGAGTACAGGAAACATGAGAAACTAAGACATGAATTGGGGATATGAAAATGGAAAGTAGATGTTTTCCGAGGGTTCTAAAGAATTCGCTTTTTTCTACCCTGGTTTCTCTCAAATCAACACTTCAACCACCATCTCCATAGACCCTTCCTTTGATGTCACATTCCCTGCAATTAGTACAAGAACCTCCAATTCGACCTCATCATCAACCTGCATATATTTCAAAATAATATTGTTCATTCTGGTTGGGTCTCGCATCAAGGGCCAATGTATAATCCTTCAATATGCAGACCTCCCCATTCCCCTAACTCCCGTCGCTGCTCCTCCCTGTCGTCGACACCTCCTCCACTAGGAAAAATTCTCCCTCAAGGGAAAATTGCATTAATGCTTCAAAATGTTTGTCCCTTTGTTGGTATGCCCTTGCATTGGCCAAGGTGGTATCCCCAAACCCCCACATAATCACCCCCCCACTCACCGTACCATTTATAATCCATATCTAATAGCAAATCACCCACCCCCACATCTTCTTATCACCTTGGGCCATGCGAGTATCATTAGCCCCCTTTTCTCTATCAACCTCGAAAAGCACCCACCCATCAAATCACACCACCCTTGCCACCCACGTAAAACAAAATCCACACCCACTCATCCCTACTACGCCCATGTGGTTAAACCCCTCATACCCTCCTACCCTCCCTTTGAAGCCGAAGGGATGCAAACCCTTACCCAGTCCTCATCCCCAACCCAACTCCTATTCCAAGACAACACCCAAGCGAGACTGCTCCACCTCGATTGACACCCCCTCCTCGCAACCCACACAATCCATTCGTTACCACCGCTTGCTTCAAATGCCTTAAACACGACCATTTAAAGTGTCACTGCCATAATGCCTCCACCTACCATGCCCTCAACTAACCCCTATGTCCACCCACAATCCACCAAAACATCGAACCCTCACAAATGCATAAGCACACCTCCTCACCCACCATGCAACATCAAGTGTATGTTCCCAAGACCATCGGAGCAAAACCCTCTGCAGTTGAACGTTGTCCTTTGGCCCCTCGTTCGATGATCCTTCCTCATGCGCTGAAGTTATCATCAACCCCATCCCGCGAGCCAAGGTCTACTCGGAATCCATCCTCCCAAGCGTTGGTTGCTCTGTTGTCTTATCCTTGAGTTCTCAAGGAGATCTCCTCCTTCGATTGGGACAAAAATCCCCTCATTGATGAGTTCGGGGAAGATGCCTTCTGCCTTTTCAGGAAAATCTCAAAACACCTATTGAAAGTGGAGGTGGCCACCGAAAAAATATATAACAACCTAGTCATCACATCAATGGCTTCATTAAACAAAGTTACCATCTGCTTCTACAGATGGCCCCTCTTCTATGGAGCGATGAACATTGAAGATGTCAACCCTTTTTGCCAGTGGTTATTGGCCTTTCCCCACCACCATTAACCGTGCATCCTTAACAACCTCACCAAAAACTTCAGCAAGTTGTTAGACTTCAAATTTCCCTCGCTCTTACAAGAATCCAACCATGCATCATGGCCAAATTGTAAAATGACATCCCCAAGGTTCAGGCCATCCTGAAGGGGGTCGAATTCATCACGACAGATGGTGTCTTTGGAGCCTCTTTTCACCCAATCAACAAGTTCCACAAAGTAGCCTTCACCCACTACGACATCCTCCCCCAATCGAAAACAACAACATAACATCCTTGGTAACAAATACAGACCAAATGAGCAACCACAAAAATCTTCCCTCACCTAGAATCGAGAATCAGGTACCTCACCACCAATTTTCAATCGGTGGGGTTCGACTTATGTCCTAATGTCACGCGGTAGAAAGCACAGATTGACATGTTGCCATTCCCCACACACCATGGGTTCTCCTCCGACGCCAATTTTCAATTCACCGAGGACCTCGATTGAGAGTTTGTTGAGAATGCACTCCTCTGGCTTGAAAGCATGGGTACTACCATTGATGAAAATATCTGCAAGCGGGCAACAAGTCTACCATCAAGGCGAGACATAAAGAAGATGAAACACGTACTTGACATTGAGAAAACTGAGAAGGTTGTTGACTTACCCCGTCCACTTCACAATCTAGAGCCCTGAAACCTTTGTTGATCAAACTCGCAGAAGCCTTTATCCTTGGCAGCAGTGCCCCGTTGCATGGAACTCCAACTTTAACACACCTTCAGCTCTGGTCGTAAAAACCCTCCTTTACCCAAATAATCGGAAATGCTTGGTCGATCCTGGTTTATGGATACAACCTTTTCAAAATTGGCACCACAAGATTAAAAGACTCGAAATCGACCAAATCTCCTAAAAATGGGAATAGATCGAACCTTTTGATAAAGCATCTTCAATCCTCCTAAGTAAGATAAAAGACCTTTAAGATTCCCTTCTAGAAACACCCCATAATCGGGGATATGGTCAGTTCTTTCTAGTCGAGGATGTTGGATGAGGACTCAGCTACGATGAGATTTGATCGAAGGTGGACGCACTAAAATGTAGACTTATGGTGTTTAAGAGGGGGACTCAAGCGCATGAGGAGATGGGAAGGTTGGATTTGCTGGAGGATGATAGTGAGCTGGACGAGGAGGAACTTGTGAGCTGATGGGTGGTCTAGAAGATCCTAGAGGATGAGAATAGGAAGCGGGAATGTGAGTGGAGACAAAGATTGAGGCAGAGGTGGTTGAAGGATCAACAAATCCTTGTGTGATGGGTAGCTACCAGTCACCACAACCACTTTCCTAGTTGCCAGAATCACAAGGTCACCCTTAAATCCACTGCTAGGAGAACCCGAAACAACCTGCATATCACCGATTGAAGATGGCAGATGTGGTGAACTAGTAGATGTATATATATCGAAAACGTTCTCAGTCACCACCTTGGCTACTGTGGAGAAAATAGAATCACATACATTCATAGATCCAACTATAACTAAATATCTCCATTTTTACTTGTATACCCACACCCACGTACGTACCTCGTGCTTACATTCGACACCCATCTATTGTCATGCATCCATACATTAATGGCATTTTTACACACACTCCTACATAAACACCCACCTATATATCACCATACACTCTTACATACCCATTTACATATCACATATACTTGCTTACAAAGCCACCTACATACCCACATACTTATGTACAAATCTAACTACCAAATACCCATCTAAATACAAACATACGTACTTATTACATATCGAAGCCCATACCCACATATGTACATTCATGCCTACATTCAACACCTATCTACTACTACATTCATACAGACATAGTGGCATATATGCACATACTCCTAAAAAACCACCCTCTTATACTCCTCCATGCCATATACTTACATGCATACCCACCCACGTACCCACATACTTACACACTTACACATGCATATTTCCATACATAACTACATACCACATCTACATAAATACATGTATATGCACGCAACTACCTACCCAGCTACATACATAAATAAGTACATACAACTCTACATACATGTCCATCCACATAACTACATATATACACAATCAGATACATAGATTCATGCATACATATACCTCACCAACACAACCACTTCTCTAATTGCTTACATAATTGTGTGCCTTGAATGTTCTCATGGTCCCAATTTTTTGTCCATTTAAAAGGTTGTTTAATTACCTTGAGAATTTTATAAGGTGTTAAATAGACGAGCGAGCGACGGTGCTCGAATGTAACAACAACTGAGATATTTTGATTTTAATATTGGACAATTTGGTATATTATCCTAACCCATTCTACCACTACCTTAACCCATTCTACCACTACCTTCGTGCATGCACTCATCAAGAGTCGCAAAGTGTCGCGAGAGACATTTCCAAGCTTATAAAGCTAAGATGTCAACAATTGTGAAAATATATAACACGCGATGGGGCGTCAATTTTCAAACTTGTTGCACATGCTTCTCTTTGTGCAAAATCATAATTAATCTGGTATGAAAGGACGTACGTGTATGAATGAGGTTTTGTGTGATTGCATGCAATGCCCTAAAATGCAATCTACATGCTAGGCTTATCTAATAGATAAATAATAAACATTTACAACACAAATAAGGTAAGATCACATAACAATGGCATGTACATTGCACATTAAGAATGATTAACATGAACAATATCATTTACATGAAAATTGATATTGTTGTGAACCACAAATCGTATAAACACTTAACATGCACTCATTTAGCACACAAGTACATGCAAACATGTTAATTAAAATAGCGGACAATAAGAAATTTACTAACACAAACATATATTACACAAGCACGAAACATATAGCCACGTAGCTAATCATTTCTTTTTCATTTTTTGTCTCTTAGGAATTTCACCAAGAATATACTATGATGTCCATCTCCCTAGGATCCGGGTACAAAGCAAACCAATTCCATGTGCATACATTCCACATTCAAAATACATAATAATAAAAGGCAGAAGGAGATAACATGAAAGACTGTAATAAAAAATTTCCATGCATTTCATTCACTTTATAATATGTTCATCATTTGCATTTCAATACAATCCATGTCCACAAAAACATACATGTGTGCAACAAAAAGTATGCCCATACATACAGTATACATCTCATGTCTCTCGAAAAATCCGCAAGTAATGCAATAAGAGCTACAAGTAATTGTAAAAAAAAGAAACTATGTAGCTGCACAAAAGAGAAGTAGCGCCAACAAAACAAGTACCGCTCACTGTTATGGCATCTGCTGAGAACCTACAGATCCACACACAGGTACGTTATGAGTAAAGTTGCTCAATACGATATAAAAAAATTACACAATGGGAAGAATATAATTAAAGTGTGCAGAAGAAAATAGCTGAGTAACCCGTCCTCACAAAGAGATAAAATTCAGTCATTATTATTTGATGTGGATCAATAAAGCTTCGTGGATAGTCTTTGGTCTTGTTCTGAGTGAGACCTCACACTATGACTCTAAGGCAAGAAGGAGGCCTTAGGGTTAGGGTGCCTCCGTAGACATGCGCTGGGGTACAATGCATCCTAACTAAGTTCCCAACACGTCCACTTGGCTTCACTCATAAGATTGTAACTCTGGTTGCCAAAGCAATTTCTAACCCACAAATCATTGTGAATCACCCAAGTCCACTACCTACGTGTAAGAGTCCACGATGGCGTAGGGCACGAGTTAGGGCATAGATTACAAGATCACTATCGATGTAGTCCGAATCACCATGACTAACTGAAATCCTCCTTATCAAGCAACATGTCCTCCAACCATCCTCAAACTTTGTCATGACTTGCCATCCGAACACATTGCAAGGGACAACTATCTTGGATCAAAATCATGCAGAATCCACAGAAAGGAGGAAGGGGGTATCGTATCTACGAAAAAATCGCAACCTCAATTTCTTCACCCGTGAAGAACGAGATGCTCGGTGCTCCGTTCGTGATGCAAAACCACACACGAAGATGACCTCATCCTTCTCCAGACAGGGATGATCTTGGATCACCGATCCGAGGTACTCCGATGATGCTCCGGTGAG
This sequence comes from Ottelia alismoides, assembly GCA_037367405.1. Taxonomy (NCBI): domain Eukaryota; kingdom Viridiplantae; phylum Streptophyta; class Magnoliopsida; order Alismatales; family Hydrocharitaceae; genus Ottelia; species Ottelia alismoides. Next base: position 151,635 of record JAZKJV010003696.1, on the reverse strand, counting down.
GGGGAGGGAGGAGGAGGGGAAGAGGAAGGGCTAGAACTCGGTTTGGGCGTTTTGAGGGAAATGGGTTGGGTTAAATGGGTCTTATCCCATGGACCCCTCCTTGCTAAAATAGACGTAACTCGGACTCCTGAACTCAGATTTTCGTGTTCTTGGACTCGTTGAAAATGTCTTGACAAGCTCTACGCGATGGACTACTCAAATAGTTTTTTTGAACAATTAATAAAAGCAGTTTTTACAATTAAGTCCAAGTCCAATTATGAGGGGTTTCACACATACAACATCCAAAAAGAGACAATGAACTAAAATACAAAATTAATAAATATATTAAGGAATGAAAAGAGAAGAGGAATATCTAGACAATGCTCATTAGCTGGAGGCGGGAGATGGAGGAAGAAGGGGCAACGGATGTGGGAGAGGGAGGTTGGTGGAGGATGAAGTGCTTTGCGCGGAGGAGGAGGGGAGAAGCAGTCAGAGGAGGAGGATGAGTCGGGTGATGGGAGGGAAGGGGAATTAGGACGCAAGAGGGAAATGAGTTTAATCGACATTACATAGGGGGAAGTGAAGTTGATTCTAGAAATTTGATCATACATAGTAACTATGCTTTCATTTACTAATGATCGCACAATTGCTATAATAATTATGCACAAATATGGACACAAAACAAAGCGTATAATGGCTCATCTTATCATGTTTTGGCAAATTTAAGGTGCGATCACTTTTCGTAGGTTTATGGTTGCAATACTCACTATGACCACAAACCCAAAACAAGTGGTCGCTTCTATGTACTAATAGATGAACACTTTCCTTGTAGTGTTGAGTTTACTGTAAAATAAAGGTATTAAAATTTCAAGTCATTTGAATTTCTATAACACATCCATCAAGTGGTGTTGTATATTGTAACATCCATTGATTGTTAATTTATGCATGATTGTGTTCACACCAGGCCTTCGATATTTAAAACTTAGTAGGCACACGATGTTGTGTTATACATATATACATAATACCATATGTGTGTTTATGTGGAAGGAGTATTGGAGCTACCCCGAGGGGAGAGTCAACTTGGCTACCCCACCCTTATTTTTATAATTAATAAAATGTTTTCTGAAAAACTTGGAAGTATTTAGATCACTATATGAAACCATGTTCTCATTTAAAATTTGACTCAATTTGAGATTCCCGTTCCATCTATCAAGCCTGTCAAATTTTAACAATCTCAAGATTGTTGAAATTAACCCTTCGTAAATGAACGTGTTAGGAATATTTCATTTATATTAAATCTGAATGACAACATGTTCTCCTATGGAGGACTACATCCCTCCAAGTATTTTCAGATAATATCTTGAGAAAAAAAAAATAATGGTGGGGGTAGATAAGTTGGATCCCTAACGAATATGTGATTCATTACTCTAATATCTGAAAATAGAGCTCCGTTTCTGAATACTTAGATGCATTTAGTGTTTTATTTTGCATAATTAGCATTCATGCACATGTAAATAATTAGCATTGATTATCATGTATTTTTTCATAAAATAAGGGCGTTGAATTTTATTTGTAAATAATCTCTAGCATATAACCAAACTTCCCAGTTTTTTTTATAAGTTCATAGTATCTCCATTTCACATAATTATTTCTCTTTCTTATATAGAAAAATGTATATAAAAATACAAAATATAAAATGAATTCACCTTTAATAAATATTCTTAGATCTTGAAACGAAAAGTCGTAACGTCGAATTTTACGTCTGACACGCTCCATATGATCTCTAATTTCACCAAACGGACTTTCAAATTTCAAGTTATAAACTTATTTATCCAATGAAAGTGGTTTCATTAGAATCAAAGCTTGTATGCAAAATGTCATTTAGAGACCTAATTGTACTTTGTAAATATGCACTAACTGTGTCTTATTATTTTTATGTACATAATAACCTTTTTTATGTCTTTTTCATTTTTTTCCTTTATTTTATTTTTTAATAAAATAAATTGAAATTAATATCCAAAAAAATACTAAGAAGGATATTTATTAAAAATAAAAAAATAGATTAGTGTTCCATTGCATTTCCAGTATTTTATCAAATTTTCTTTTGTATATAGTTTTATATGAAAAATAAAAATATAAAATATAAAACCCTCAAAATTTGGTATTATAATACTTTAAGATACCTTCAAAAATTTCTTTCTTGTATATATTGATTTATTTTGAGTTTGATGTCTACATAGACATGTAGATCTCATTTAGATATAGAATTCTTATGTTTACCATTTTTTTTCATTTTCTTTCATTCTCTATTTCCTTTAATTTCTTTTGTTAGTTTCTTCTTTAATTCTGGTCAACCTTTGACCACCTCTGATAAGGTGGCCGCTTCTCATTGGCTCTCCCTCCTCACTTATCCGCATCAGCAACCCTCCACCCCTTCATTCCACCAATAAGACGGTTAGAGTTGTTGATTGGTGGGTCAACTCTGTGCCTTTAATGCATGCTCTCTGCATAACAACCACATGTACCCCTGCCCATGGATAACCACACAAACCACGTTTCCCACTCGCCCATCACTCCTCCGGTCATCACCAACCATCCTAGTACGACCGTGACTTGGCCAACCACTCCCCCACGAACAGAGCTCATCCTAAACCTAACTGCTCTTCCCCATTAAAAACCAAGACCCACCAACTGTCATAGTTTATCCGCCCTTTACGATAGAGAGACCTGAGCTCCTTGACTAATTTCGGTGACAATTAGATCATGGTGGTAGAGAGAAGACCGACCTTTCCTCCGGTGAAATTCGGTGGAAGCCAGCCACCATTGCAGCAGGGAGTGCCATGAATCGAACATCATGGCTACTAAAAAAATAAAAAAATCACACGTAGCAACAGGGGATCCTAAGTAGGTGCGCTCAAACCACACTCACCCACATTGTCTCTCCTCTCTCTTCCTCTTCTCTGTCATATCTTCCTCCTCACTTCTTCCTACAACACTTCACCCATACATACCATTCATCCTCTTCATTCCCCACCATGCACGCGCAACACCCCTTTGCGACCACCACCACACGCACACATGCAACTGATCTTTTCTACTGCCATTTCACGCACAATTCACACGCACAGGAGGGTGTTGCTTGTTTCTAGTTCTAGGAGGCGAGTTGTGGTCGTAGATAGCGGCATACCTAGAATTTTATATTAGGTAGGACATTGTTATATAAACATTTAAGATGTTTGCTAATTTTTAAAAATAAAAATGTATCTTGTACCTATAAAAATCACATGTAAATCAAAGCAATGTAAAATTAATGCATCTATGATTTACATTATTTTTCAAAAAAATACCATAAGTTATGACATTTGAAAGGCAATTGTATAAACATTATATCAATTACAAGTTCTTTTATTCTTATCTCTACAATTTAGATTATTTTATAAATTTATTAAATGCAATAAAGTGATATTATTAACCCACTTTTTTCATTCATATGTATAAAAAGATTTAAACATTTGGAAGGTATAAATAAAAATTCAAAATATATTTGAGAATTGTTTTGAAATAACGAAAAAATCTTCCCAATAAAATATATAACAATGATTATTATTCATTTCAAAAGTATGTTTGATTTTTACAATTAATCAAAACTTAATGGAAAATTTAGTATATAGATCACCATTTGATGAACCTTTAGCAATGAATTTAAATTTTTTACGAATTATAAGAATAAATAATATTTTTTTCTATGAATAATATTCATTTTTATAAATTTAACATCGAAAGATAAATCCATAAAGATTTAAAATATTAGATGTCATAGATAATTTTGTTATCGTGATTTTATGATTGAACGGAATTGAGAAATTAATTTAAAAATTATGGCAATCATTCTCTGTGGATTGGATAGAAGAAAATCCAAATATGGATAAGGGAGTTTTTCCTTGGATAAGGTTTTATTTGTATATGGGATGAAGTCCTCTTATACCGGATAAACTCAGGATAATTTATCACGAAAAAGTTATCACATCATGACTACATTATATATGATGTCACTATCTTGATATTTTTTTCTTTCTTATTTTTCAAACCAACCGAACAAAAATGAATGTTAAATATAATGTATTTCTACACTCCCCATTTATCCAGCTAACATCTACATAAAGTCTGCAACTTTTTAGAAAATTATAAGAGAATCTCAACAATTGTGCATTAACTTTAGGGGTATGGTAGAGGAGATAAACATTTAATGTTTGAATTTGGGAGGGGCACTTGTATTAATTCATTGTTTTTTTTAAATAAGGGGGCATCATTAGATAAACCAAATGGGTTGTTGGATTTTGGAAGGTGGGCTGCAATAGGTATCGCAAAATGGAAGGGGGAGGGGAGTGCACGTTCCTAGTCTCAAAGATAGGTGTTTGGATTTTAGCTAGTAGCGATGTATCTAATAGGGATGGGGAGATGAGGATACAGTTAAGGAGCGCCTAACGACTTTGAGAGGTATCGATCTATATGAAGGTGGTGTTTGTATTTCGAGGACAATGAGGCTGGAGTCATGGCATCACTCAGCGAATCTCCGGGAATGGTTGGATGGTGGTGTTTTGGAAGAAGATTAGTTTTGGAAGCGGATGTTATTAAAATCCCCGACGAGGATAAGGTGGGCTTCATCCATCGATATTGCCTCCAAGTGGTCCTAGAAGGTGTGTTTGTTCAATGTGTATGAGAGACAGTAGACATAATGAAATGAAGATTATTTTTATTCGGGGTGTAGTGTAGTTGAATCGAGGTACATAAATCATAAGTGATGCAACTAAGGCATGATAAAATTGAGGAGTCCCATCAAGATAAAATACCCCATGATTTACAAGAGGTATCCGCATGTCAGGAGAAGGCATCCGACCAAGATAAACGAGTTGTATGAGTTGAGTCTCTACTCCTAGTTTCTTGGAGGGAAAGAAGATTTATATTATATTACCTAATAAAACCTTTGATACATGTCATTTTACAGGGGCCGTCAAGGCCACGAATATTCCATGATAGTAACTTGATATCTATTAAGAACGAGTGTAGCTCTGCGTGGTACGAATTAGAGTGGTTACTCAAAAGGAGGGGATTTTCTACCTTCAAATTCGATCTAAGAAGTTGTTCTTTTGGGGGAATCCTCGAAAGACAATCATAACTTGGGTAATGTTTCTCGCACATTTTCAAGGTATTTGGAGTGATGAATGCCTTATGCAACGACAGAGAGGGGTCATCGAGAGAGTCATCATAAATAGAATGAGGGATGGAGAAAATCTTGTTATTAGGGGTACTTGAGGTTAATGATTCATTGTCTTTCTTTTCCATACGAGGGGTAGGTTCCTTCTTGGTCAGGCAGAGGTGGAGGTCTTAGTCCCCAGAGGGAGTGGCTGGAGTAGCGGGCGGTGGGGCTTTCATCAGTGCAAATTTAATGACGAGGGTTGCCTTCATTCTATCCTTGTCTTGCTTAGACAGAAGCCAGGTCGCACGATTGATAATATTTTCATCTATGTCGGTGCCCAAGGCTTTCAACCAAAGGATAGTGCTCTTCGTTGACTGCCTAAGAAGGTCCTTGGTGAAGCAGAGGCCATCATCAGAAGAGTAACCATGATGTGAAGGAAAAAGAAATGGATCGATGGTGGCTATGACCAGATCACGTCAAGGCATAGATAAATGGGGGTGCAAGTTCAACAATAAGAGATGATGGTACTTTTTCTTGGTCCCAGGTGAAAAGGTAGTGCTAAGTAAGTTCTGCAGGTTGGCATTTAAGAACCAAGAAGCGTGCGGTGGTGTTCTTTGATGAGGGGGTATCATAATGGGTGAAGGAGACGTCTTGGTACTGGTTGATGAGGTGGAATGTAGCTTCGAACACACCGTTGTGACCACTCAATGCCTTTTGGGATGGCTTGGACCTTAGGGATGTATACGAGGAGCCTAACCAGAGAGGCATCATTGCAATTCTCTAATAATGGCGGGACTTTAAAGGCCAGACTCTTTCTAAAATTCTTTACTAGGTTTTTAAGTACATATGGGTATATGTGGTGAAGAGGGAAGCCCACGACAGCCAAACGGTTTTTGGTCTAGAGTTGTTGAATAATAAAATAAATGATTTTTTTTGAAATTTTTCAAAATGATTTTATATTTTTTGGTAAGTCAAACTAGGCAAAAACACACCCTTTTGATTTTAAATAAATAGTTAATGCGCTTAAAATGTAAAAATAAAAATGTGGCATGAATGTGTATGCTAGCAGGCACTTAACCCTAATTTTTCATAATTTTTGGAGCATGGATGCTTTTTTAATAAATAAAATACAAGCACAAAAATAATTGAACTAGAAAGAATATTTTTGCAATTAAAATCAAAGGAAGGGGAAACAATGCAATTTACCCAAAATATTACAACTAATATTAAATGTTTATGGACTAAACAAAAATACAAAAAAGGCACAAGGGCTATATGCAAAATCACCACCTCGTTTGGGATGGCACGTAAGGTGATGTGGACTGGACCCAAATGCAATATTAAACAAGTACATGGGTTTTTATGTAATTTTCACAAAAAAATTAAACGTTAAAATTAAATTACAGGACTAAACGATAAATAAATAAAAGGCATGGGAAACAAATGCAAATACCCCCTAAAAAGGCACGATCCAACTACGGTAGAGGTTCCACTTGACACGCATCGACCGCTGAATGACCAGTGACGGTTGGGTGACCGACGGCTAGGATTAGATCACCCCTCGGATCTGACAGTTGCAGAGAGGGTGAATCCAAGGGCTCAGATCAGAACTGAGATGCGGGGGAGATCAGACAACTCTAAGATCCTTTGCTAGAACAGAGAAGAATGTATGCATAGGGTTGCTCTGATCGTCTCCTCCGCGTGACTCCGACGGTATTAGCTGTTGCTGAGATGTTCAAATCATCCACGGGGATGGTCTGCAACTCCTTGAAGCATCAAAAGTGATCGGGACCCATCGGTGGGGTCATGGCTGCTCAAAGAAGATCGGAGCTCCAGGTATCCTCTTCCTTGACAAAATTCGACCGAGATGGGTCTTAGCCCTCCAACACTTGTAATAGAACGTACAAGCATACACAGACGAAGGTCCTGGGGGGGTTAATTGGTGAAATGGATGCGGGGTGAGGTGTGGTTATGAGGTCTCAGACGAGCAGCGGAGGAGGACCTCTGATCTCCAGATCCACGAGGGATCTAGGTGGATGATAATGCATGGGGCGAAGAAGAAACGTAGGGGAAAGAAATGATGGTGGTTGGCGGTCGGAAAACAGGGACATGCACGGTGGAGGGTTCGCTGGAGCAGGACTCTAGCGAACTACGAAGGTGGTTCTCTAAGCTAATGTGATCAATTAACGCTAAACTAAATGCATGAAATGACAATTAGAATTAAAAACTATCTAAAAAAGCAATAAAAGAGACCTCGAGCGGTTGTGGACTGTGAGATAGGTACCTCACGACGGAGCACTGTTGGAGATGGTGGGAACCTCCTCTACGCCTCTCCTAGATAACCAAATGTTGAGCGAGCTCCCTGTCATGGAGCTCAAACCCTGGAGCGCAAAAGGAGGATAAGAAAGGGTTCCAAGGGGATTCAAAATCAAATGAAGGAGTTGGAGGAGGTTTTATATAGGCTATGGGCAGGCGACAAAGATCGAGGTAGCTGACTCGATGCAGTGATGCATTCCTCGAGGAGATGATCTGGCGTGATAGGTGGATGCTCGAGAGAAAAAGTCATCAAGGAATTGACCAAAAATAATGCAAGTATCGAGCAACAAAAATCCAGGAAGGCGGGGGTCAACCGAGGTACTGACATGTCTAGGGCTCGAGTCAGAGAGTTGACCCGAGTCAACGGGAGGCGTGACCTGATTGGTCCACGTCACCCGTAAAAAGACAAAACTGAAATAAAAATCCAAAATAAATTAGTAAATTATTTTATTAATTTTTTTAACACGTAAAAAATATTTATTATTTTATGTAGTATTTTAATATGATTTTTATTTATTTTTAGGGGTTAATTTATTACAAGTTACCTTTTTACAAGTGTTTTTATATGTATATTGACCGAGGTTTTGTATATTTTATTTTCATTTTATATTTTTTGACTTTATTATTATTTTTATTTATACATATAATCATAAGTTATTTTGTACACGTAAATATATTTTATTTTATTTTTCTGATGTATTTTTATACACTTAAATAAATAGAGGTATAAACTATATAGGTATAAGTATAGTATATTCATCTATGTATTTGTATAGACTAATTTATTTTTATATTTTTTATGGTTTTATTCTATTCTAAATATTTACTTATAGTATAAATAACATTTACAAAATTATAAAAATATAAAATTATAAAAATCATACTGTCAGCTGTACAGATAACACGGTCGTATCAGGAGGCCTTGCAGAGTAGTCCGTGGTGCTTAGCTATGGAGGAAGAGATGGCGGCATTGCAATCGCATGGTACATGGACTGTAGTCAAGCCTCCATCAGGTGTGTCAGTTCTTGGTAGCAAATGGGTGTTTACAGTGAAGCAGCGCGCTGATGGTACAGTGGATCGACACAAGGCCAGGCTAGTCGCACGTGGGTTCACCCAAACCTATGGGGTGGGCTACCATGACACATTCTCTCCTGTGGCGCGTCATTATACCTTGCGGAATCTTATTTCTGTCGCAGTGGTGAGAGATTGGCCACTTTTTCAATTGGATGTCAAAAATGCTTTCCTGTATGGTGATTTGCAGGAGGAGGTCTACATGCAGCAGCCACCTGGATTTGCTGCTGAGGGGGAGTCCAGTATGGTATGTCGTCTTCATAAAGCTATATATGGCCTTAAACAGAGTCTGAGGGCTTGGTTTCAGAAGCTTTCAGAATTGATTGAGCAGAAGGGGTTTGTCAGATCCACTGCAGATCATACTCTCTTTGTAAAGAGAGACCAACGAGGTATTGTGGTCACCTTGGTTTATGTTGATGACATTGTTATCACTGGCAGTAATGCACAGGGAATCAGGCAGCAAAAGACTTCCTTGGACATCAGTTTGTTACCAAGGATTTGGGTACGCTTCGTTACTTCCTTGGATTGGAATTTGCACGAAACCAACAGGGTATGGTTATGACACAAAGGAAGTATATTACTGATCTTCTACCTGAGACAGGAATGACAGGATGTAGACCAGCTAGTACCCCAATGGATCTTAATGTGAAGCTTCATGATGATTGATCTGAGGAGGTGGACAAGAGACACTATAGAGAACTGGTAGGGAAATTATTATTCGTCACTATTACCAGGCCTGATATATCTTTTGTTGTGAGTAAAGTGAGTCAGTTCATGGAGCAACCCAGGCAGGCACACATGGATGTTGTATTCATGATTCTGAGATACTTGAAGTCATCTCCAGGCGTAGGTCTTCTGTTTAGAAGAGATACATCTCTCTCAGTCACTGGGTATGCTGATGCAGATTATGCTGGGTGTCCTAATGACAGGAAGTCTACTTCAGGCTTTATTGTCTTTGTTGGCAGCTCACCAGTCTCATGAAAGAGTAAGAAACAGGTTGTTGTTGCTCGATCCAGTGCAGAATCAGAATATAGGACAATGGCTCAAGGCAGTACTGAGATGATGTGGGTCAAGTCTATCTTGACTGACTTAATAATCGAAGTACCTCTTCCTATGCATCTCAAATGTGATAATCAGATAGCTTTATTTATAGCCAACAATCCAGCATTCCATGAAAGAACAAAGCACATCGAGGTAGACTGCCACTACACTCGGGACTTGATCTAAAAGGGACTTATTTCAGCATCTCATGTTGCGTCAGGAGATCAAATTGCAGACATGTTTACTAAGTCACTGGCTAGATGTCCTTTCCATAACTGTTGTTCCAAGCTGAGCATGATAGATATATATGCTCCAGCTTGAGGGGAGTGTTACAATACTCATGTTATCCTGTCGTTCATATTGTTTATTTTTCATGTGTCCTGTTTATGTAATTTACCCATAGAGCCTCTCTCCTATATAAGAGGGCTCTAGGGTTCGATGAATAGAAACTTTCTTTTCCCTCTCAACATACATAAATCTGAATCTGTCCAAAAAAAATTAGCTTATGATCTTAGAAACAACTTATGAGAGACTATGTGATTGGAGGTTGGGCATACTATATCAATAAATTTATAGGGCAACAAGTTTTGTGACAGTAATAGTTGCATATGAAATTTCAAATTTATATTAAATAAGAAATTACAAAGTTTCAGAAATTTCTTTTGATGCATGCATGGTACTGGTTCAAGCTCTTAAAAGTACTGGAAATAATAGTTCCAGGAAGCAATTATAATCATTACATGAATTTATTTTCATATATAACCATTTTGTTAGGAAAATTATATTATCTAATCCTAAATCTTTTTTTATGGGATATATGGTTGTTCTAAAAAAATGGACATATGTCTACAAATGGGTCGTGACCAAATTGGTTGCATTGATTTCTTTGCTCTGTAAATTTACACGAGTTTCCTCTTGTATCAGTTGAAATCATCCTCATCCTGGTTTACCCAATGAGATAATTTTCATCATAAGAGATCAATATTTTATTAAGTTCTCAACAATTTTCCTATTATGTAAAAAAAAGATTTGTATTGTTGATTTGATGTGCTGTTTAAACAACAAATTAAGGATTCAAACCTGAAGTTATTCCATGAATCTAAATTAGTGTTGAATCAATATTTTATTTATTTTCTGATCAAATTTATACTACATAAATATATATCTATATATATATAATAAACTTCTTGGAACATTTAAAGACTGTTGATAAGTTAACTACATTGTGAATACTCACAGTTTAATCGAAATCTTGAGTATATAATATATATATACAATAGTTAAATGTTTTTTTGACATTTAGTTTGATATCAGAGTATCAATGTGAGAGGAAATTCCGATCTTCCTGACTTTTGATTTAAAGATACAACTGGCGAATTGTATTTCACCTCATATGACTAGATTTCAAGTAAAATAGGTAAGGAATTTATCACTAACTAGTAGTCCCATCTGGTATAAAAAAAGAGGAAGCTATGTTCTGGTCTTAAATATAACATTAGTTATATATATATAAAGAGATAACTATTTTAGTTTTTGATTGAGCAATCATTTATCAAAGTATCATTTCACAAGTCTGGTCAAATCTAAGTTGTGGCCGAATAGTGCATCAACTTCGCAGTGCATCTTCATTCTAAATCCTACAGTAGACTTTACAAGTATATTTATTTTAAGACAGTCTTGTTCAATAAATTTTGGTACATACTGGACTGATTCCTCCAATCAATGATATACTATTGAAATCATCTTTTAAGCATATTCTACCACTTATGGATTCTTAGTTATAACCAAGACATCTAGATCTATGAACCACTTACAGGAAAAACTAAGATTAGTTTGAATAGTTGCTAAGGGAATGAATTCAGTATATCATTGATGACATGTATAGATGTTTGTCGGTCAGGGTGACCTTTACACCTGATCGTGCGAGGGCGCGGTGACCCTCAGCTGGGTGGGAGATAGGAAGCCCAGTTAGGGCAGCGACCGCCAAGTGCACAGGTCTAGGATCCCAGTCCCTTTTCAGTTTTTACGCGAGCTCGCAGTGTTTTTACGCCTCGTTGGGATCCCGACTTTAGACCAGCTCCGCTGACCCCCTGTTTTAGGACACCCATGTGGGGGATGCTCGGTTTTAGTTTTTCGTATGAGCTCGGTTGCCCGTTACCGGTCGGGCCATTTTTTTAGAGTGACTTTTCTGGGAAGTCTCTCTCACCCGTCTCAGTGGCGTAGTTTGGGAGTAGACATATCCCTCTATTGGACCGTACTTCCAACTAGAGGGCGAGACGGATTAGCCATTTGTAGGCTACTTTACCGCTTGAGTTTTTACTTTCGCCAACAGACTTGGGGATTCTACATCCAGGTCATCCATATCTATATCTATATCATCTACAGTTACATCTAAGACAGTTGCACTTGAAGTTTGGAGGAAATTACAATTAAAATTGAGTTGATTGGAGGTGACCATAATCTGATTCAAAATTCCTATAAGTTAGTGGACGTATTGGGAACTTAGTTAGGATACATTACACAACACCGCATACCTACGGAGGCACCCCAACCCTAAGGTACTTTTAATACCTTAGAGTTATAGTGTGAGGTCACACACATACCAAGACCACAGACTATCCACTAACTTAAAAGAGTAAATATAATTAAGGATCAAATCAATCATCATCATATCAGTCCATTATCAAAAACCATGACATAATCTCAATGACAGGAAATTAGCATTTACATGTGCCATTAACTTTATATATATATATATAAGATCCACAACATGATCTCCAAGATCCAAAATCATGATTTTTAAAATGCAGGAAATCATTATATGTTAGGGTTTGTCATCTAAACTTTATATAAATATATATGGGAAGAATGAGAAAAAGGGGTGAACATGTGAACTACATACCAAACAGTTGAAAATCATTCTCTACGCAGGTAGTGGTAGATTTTTCACCATATATACATTTTTACTTGCTTGCTTTTGAAAATAATTAAATGCATGTTATTTTTATAAGTTTTTGGGAGGTACCAGCAACCGCTGACGCATCTTCTTTCCTAAACATGTTTTGGCAGGCAAAAGGCATGTTGTTAAGTAGTTGTTCATGATTCCAGGCGATAGTGTTTACACCAAACGGTATGTTATTTTGTTTCAATTTTTGGTTCGGTTGATAATGTAATATGCTTCTCTTCTGTTCAGTCAGATTTTTGGAAATATTGTATGTACTGTCAGTCACTGTACATGTTGTAAAATATATGGAAGTTAATGAAATGAATTTTGGTGGCATTTATCTCTATATTAGCTTTGTGGTTATGAATGTGAATGTGAATGTCATATGTAGCTTCAAGCGCGAAAATTTTTCCCTGACTTGCATGTACCTAATGCGATATTAATGAATATTGTAATACGAATGTGACTTAAACGGGCACCCGGATAAGGGGTTCACATATACCATACAACTCTCCGACATTAGGAGAATTTCAGAAATATCATCTTGCCATTTTTCAATTATGTTAGCAGTTTTGTTAAGTAATGTGGTTAACATGGTTTCAAATGGGATACTCTCTGTTCATAGTTATGGGTACCATCTTCATATGCATTTGTCATTGGGTAGTCTGCATAAATGCGCTTGAAATGCATCTTGAGTGTTCACATGTCAAGTCCCTTCGAGTTTGGTGAATTTAAAAAATGTGTTCTTTTCATATGTGCATCATTTTTTCAAAAAAAAGAGCTTTCATGCATTGTTCATATTTTCTTGCATTTACATGTGCATTTTTCATGATAGTATTGACATTTAAACTAAGTTTGGAATAAAATTGAAGAATGGAGCTTAGTTGGGCCTTAATCCACTTAATTTCAGAGGAACCTTATAAGAAATGGAGTTAAGACTTTTTAGGTCCTAGTGAATTAATTCTTTGAGTCCATAAGACTATGTTCACATGTCATCTTGATTAGTCTAAGTAGAACATTTAACAACGTATGCATGATTCTTTCAGACCATGGCTTATCTTGGACAAGCACTCTACACGTAGCTCTTCATGATTGAGGTAGTGAGGAGGCAGAATCTTTTGACTTGGGTTAGCATACGAGGGTAGTACATCTAGGCGGAACCTCTCGTCTTCCTCTAGTGAAGGAAGTGCATCTCAACCTGGTCTAGCGATGTTGAGGTCTAAAGACAGGATGTTGCGGGGTTGCAATAATGCTTCAAAAGAGGGATAGTCTACTGGCTCAAGAGGAAAAACTCCTTATGTACATGTTGCACCTTATATATGCTTTTAAAAAAAAGTATGAAAAAATGAAGAATCTCCAAAAGTGGACAGGCTTGATTGTAAAGTAAAATGCTTGCTGGAGTGTATATATAAGGATAAAAAAAATTCAATAAGAGCTTTAAAGATAAATTTTTGTAAGCTTGCAGCGGATGACTTGACTACATTGGTCATGCATCCAAGGATAGATAGCTACATTGGTTACCGTCCATTCGTTTCTCCATCCTCTCTTCTTGGGCTGGTTGTACTTGAACTTAGAAAGGAATATTTCCGCTCCTCGAGGAAAGAATTGCTAGACCAGGGAACTAGAGTTACCTTGTTGAGGGAGGTTGTTTCTTTGCTATTTTTGAGATGGGGAGCTATATCTCACTTACACCATACAAGTAAAGATTCATAGTCACAAGAATTTGTGTATGTAGACTTGTTCTGACCTGACTGTTGAGGTGACCTGAATAGGAGTCCTGTGGAACTTAGAGGCTGTTAGGTTTTAAATCCATCTCCCATTAAGGTTCCGACACACTAATAATCCAAAGGTCTGACAGAGCTCCAAACTACAATTTTATGAAGAAAAGTTTAATACTCAATATTGTCCTTATTTCTTTATTTTCCCTTTTTTTTCTTTTTTATTCACTTATTCTTTCAAATAAGTGTTTGCTAAGGGACTAGCAAAGGTAAAGCATAGGGGGGGATGATGAATCTGCGATTCGTCATCTTTATTCATTTATTTTAGCTTAAAATCCCTTATAAAACACCTGTATATAATACTAACTCCTGCTCTTTCTAACTTGTATATGTGTGTAAATATTATATATTTGTATATTATTTTAACCTAAAATAAATAAAGAAAGAAAGGGAAAATAAAGAAAATGAAATAAAAAAGTAAGACTATATATATGTAATAGATACAAGCTGACCCGAACCCCGAGAGAAGGTCAAGACTTGACCTGATCGACCGGGAATAAAGAAGGGCGAGATAGAGTCCTTAATTAGAAAATCCAAAAAAATGTGTGTTGTATATATTTGTAAACTAACACTATTTTATTTGTACATAAATTGACATCAAATCAAATAACTTTCAAAATCAAAGTTGTAAATAAAAATGTTTTCTAAATAATAAAATAATTGCACAATTAAATCTTGTACAGAATAAAAGCAATCACACTTGGAAAAAGCCACTAAGCGATAATTGTATGACCAATTCTGGCTCCATATGAACTCAAATTGAATCAAACTCACTTCCATTGTATTCTAAATTAAATTATCTTTAAAATAGTTGTGTTCTCATAAATTTTGGAGTTACGAGTAAAAAGTTAGTTTTTTGGGGTAGTTTGTGCAATTTTCCCATGTATTTTGTACATATTGTATTTGTATATATTTGTAAATATTTTTAATAACTATTTAAAATAAAAGAAATCTAATTAAAAAAAACTAATTTTCCCATTTACCCATGTATATAGCATATGTATATATTTAATTTTCTTAACTAACACAAAAAGATAAAAAATAACATTTATTTTTCAAAAAAATAAAGTGACGAAAATACAAAAAATTAATTAATTTTTGTAAATATTTTTATCTCTTTTATCTTTATCTCTTTTGTTTTTCTCTCTTATCTCTTATCTTCATCCAAAAATTCAAAAAAAAATCAATTTTCAAACTACATTATCTTTTCTATTTATATGGCTCATTCTCCATCATTTTAACTTGATCAATCTTTGGTGAGAGGAGCCTGATCTCTGAGAGTCTTCTTGTCGTAGAAGGGTGCCTAGCCTCCGAGTCGTCCAGTGACAGCGCGTCGGCCTTCGAAGAGGCGATCAAGGTCTTTTCCGCTCCTAAGGTGAGATCCATCATCATTTTCTCTTATTCTTAATCTAGGATTAATCTAAAAAGCTCATGTCGTGGTATGCTCCTGGTGCCAACCAACGAGCCGCAAAAGGAGGCCAAGTCCATCGTGCACAACCAAGCCAAATTTGCCTCATCCCAAATCGAAATCGTTTTCAGGCATTTGAAGAACAGGTCATCAAGGGACTCAACCGCCTCATCGCACAAAAGGCATCTATCAGAGATGGAGCCCAGAAGCCTAGCACAACGGTCTCTCGTCATCAATCTCTGCCTTCTGAACAACCATAAGAAGAAGCCAACACGCTCAGGGAAGCCCAGACTCTAAAAGAAGGCACACTCTCGAACCAAGTCCTCCGACCGTGACGAGGGAGGCCTGCAAATCGCCCCAAAAGCCATCCTAACTGAGAAAGTGCCCGTACGCCATCCCCAATGGTCCCTTCCCGTAGACGGTCTTCCCATCTCTTTGATAGAATCCATCAATGAGAGAAAATCCTCGAGCCGCTGATCCAAAAGTTTGTGGAGAAGGTGGAAAACCAATTACCATTCAACCAACAAGACGTAACCAACGCATTCTTATCAGCCGCTAGAGCATAGAGGCGAGGGAACCGCGTACACAATGGCCCCTCGTCCAATCATCAGTCCAGAAGGCAAAGGATTTGTCATTGCCAAGCACAGGCCTAAATAGTGAGAGATTACGGGTAAAGACCTCCATCATCCCCTTCCAGAACGGCGTGGAAGACCCCACACGAGCATCAGGACTCGGTGGTGCACCACCGACATCGTAGATTTTACGCAGAATGCTGCAGTAGAAATCCTCCCCAGGGACCCACACTCTGCTTGCCCATTTAAGAAGCAGAGCCTCATTCATTTGATCCAGCCTCCGGATTCCCATGTCCCCGCTTTTTTGGGGAGCGTGATTACATCCCGCTCAATAAGGTGGATCCCCCCCGATTCTCCACCATGCCTGCCCCATAAGAACATGCGCATTAGCTTCTCAAGACGGCTACGAATACCCTTCGACAAGCGACGATGGGACAAGAGAAAACAGGGATAGAGGAAAGAACCGCTTTTAGGAGGACCAATCCCCCCCCTTTGGAGAGAATGGCTGACTTCCATCCCGCGAGTCTCACATCGAGCTTCTCAACAACCTACAACCTGTCCCGCAACTTTGTTCTGCCCACCGTCAAAGGCATCCCAAGGTAGACGATCGGAAGGGAGCTGCACTCCGACCCTAAAGCCTGGCCACAAGCAACAGCCTCATCCTCAGAAAGGCCGAAGGGGACGACCTTTGATTTGTCGGCATTCTTGAAGAGACCAGATAGTTCACTGAAAAGATCCAGGGCCACGGACATGCTGGAAGCCTCCTCAGCGCCCCCCTCAATGAAGAAGATAGTATCGTTTGCGTATTGCAGTAGCGGGATCATCGAACCATTTCTCGAGTACCCGGCCGAGAAACCACAATCAATAACACGACCCATAACATGTGCCAGGACATCCGCGATAATGACAAACAACTGTGGTGCAAAAGGGCATCCTTGCCGCACACCCCTACGCAGCTGAAAGAAGCCACCCTCCGGGCGGCCATTCATCATGACCGAGAAAGATGACGTCGTAATACATCATTTCATCCAAGAAATCCACAGATACGGGAATCCTCTCCTCCTCAAAACCGACCAAAGGAACTTCCAATCCAAACTATCATAGGCTTTTGCAAAATCCACCTTCCATAAAATACCTTTTTTATACCCTCTCTTCCAGTCCGCAATGATTTCCGATGCAAGAATAAGGCAGTCCGAAATTTGCCTATCCTTTATAAAAGATGATTGGAGCGGGGATATAATAGTGTCAAGAACACGACTTAGCCGTACGGCGAACACCTTCGCCACAATCAGATAGAAGGCGTTAGAAAGAGCAATGGGGCAGAAATCCTCGATGCGATCTGCCGCCGAGGATTTTGGAAGGAGAACGATTAGAGACTTATTTATCCTCTCGAAACCAGCATTACCCTCACCAAACTCGGAGATGACGTCCATAACCTCGTTGCCCACGAGGTCCCAAAAATCTCTGTAGAAAGCAACCGGGAAGCCATCAGGGCCTGGAGCCCCATCCGCATTCAAGCTCCAAACCGCACCCATCACCTCCTCCAAAGAGACACCCTGCGTCAGCTCCGAACACATAGAGGAAGGCAAAGAAAGAGCCCCAAGCCCTGTCCACCGCCAAAGCCTGGGTATCGTCCTCGCCGAGAATTCCCTAAAGTGATCGACAATCGCCTTCCCCATTTGTCTATCACCATCCACGCGCACACCATTCACCGTAATCAACCTCAAAGCATTTGACCGACGCCTCCTGCTGGCTATACGATGAAAAAAAGCCGTATTTGCGTCCCCCTCCATCCTCTCTTTCTTTCCAATTAGGGTTTGCGCTATTTGTGTCTTCTTTACAGCTAGTCACTGTGGTATTAACCTTAACCTAACAAAGCTTTCTTGCGATTGCTTTCTTGATCATGGCATGTCATCATTGGACTAAGAAACTAATTGGTCGATTTTTGGCTAAGTAAACATGAACATCTCTCTTGCTTCCGCCAACCACCTGCCTGCTTGGATATTTTAGTCGGTCGTCCTTTTCGTGTGGGGAATGATGACATGTTGGATCCCTAGGTTCAAGCAAGTATATTTCGTTCTACTAGAGACAAAACATGGGAGATGATGATCGGACGATCTCTCTTGGGCATCATAGAGGTTTTTCTCACAGTTAGAAAACAAAGGGGAGGGGTGTTATAGTATATGTAAGTATATGTATTAAATGGATCCATACAATGTGCATTGAACTTATTTTCATTATCCGGCCAAGTTAGATGTGGATGCCATTCATGCCTAATTTGCACACATCCATCTCTTGTTGTGTATTGGGAAGGTCCTTGGTCTGCTTAGTTGATTAAATGTATATATAGTTAGCCAGTGCCAATCCACTTCAAACTCTTCCATTGTATTGGATTAAGATTCATAATGACCTAGCTATTGCAATATAACTTTAATAGGAGATTTCCAAGCTGCAGCAAAGAATGTTTCAGCCACTGTGGTCGGAGACAGCGGCGAACCCAGAATTTTATATTAGGTAGGGCATTGTTACATGGGGAAAATTGGGCTGCCCCCATTGGTTGCTCCTTCTTCATTTTTCCGTAATTTTTTTTTAAATTAAAATCATGAATATTCATCTATATATCCATTCAATTTGTCATTCGAATTTCGTCAGAAATGGAGAGTTGTATGCCATCCATCTAGAACCGGTAATTTTAACGGTCTAAGTATTGTTGTAATTGACTTGTTCTAGATGTGGAGGTACTACAACAAAATGGTCTTTTGGCGACTAAATTGTGGTCACTGATAGTTGACTTCTAGTGATGGATACTAACAATTGATTCAACAATCCATCGCCACTAATCCATCTCCAAAAGTCGCATCGCCAGAGACTTAGACGACGGCAGTCTGACGCTTTATTTTATTTGACGGATATTCCATCGTCGCAGTTGTAAATGTGGGAGACATGTAGCGACATAACTATCATTCACTACATCCTTTAAAAGCATAAATATTTATTCAAATGGTGCATATATTTTCCAGAATATTTATTCAAATGGTGCATATATTTTCCAGAAATATTTACTCAAATGGTACACCATACCAAACAAAACCAATATAAATATATAAATATATATAGCATGAGGAGCTGCACAAGTTTTGTCTGTATATATCAACAAATATGAAAAGTACATGTGTTCGTGTTGGATTCCTGCTCCACAAGAGTGGTCACCTTCCGAGACAGGCCCTTCACCATCCTGAGCAGCCTGTCTCGGCGGTTGTTCGCATCCACGCTCTCGTCGGGCATGTGGTGGAGCTGAAGAGTGAAATTCACGGCTATGGCCTCACCGGGCCTGATCTCTAGCATGTCCCTGGTGACTTCCGTGGCATAGACCGACATTGCGTTGAACTCTAGTGGGATGTTAAACTTCTCGGCCAGTGCCAACAGCTTCCTCCCCACGTCCTGCAGGGAATTGCCGCAGGTGTACTTGGACACTAGATCATCGATTGCGGTGGTCAGCAAGCGAGGAGGCCCGCCTAGCCTTGCTGCAAGGGCCTGTATCAGGGTGAGCCACTGAGTCCCCTGTGCAATATGGAAGTTGATTATGTGTATGCGATCTTCATTCCTAACGGCTTCCGCGATAGAACCGTTGGCCACCATGTAACCAAACTTGAAGTACGGGGTTGATAGACGAGCGTGAGCACCCTCGTAGGGTGAAAATTTCCGTTAAAAGAAAAGGGAATGTCAGTAACTTGATTAGTGAGCATGATTATGAGCATACTTAATAAGTGAAACGACACTGCTCGACCACCAGATCATTGAATCTCTAATACATACCGGGTATAAGTTCAAGTAGCAGTCCTCCATTTTTAGCATGCTATTCCAAGCGAAAAGGCATCCATTTCTGAGAAGCCAGCATATCAACATCCCGGCACGTTTTCCCTGATGATAATCGCAAGTACATTAAACATTTTTAAGAAAATCATAATCCATTTGAGTGTCAAATTAGACAGGAAAACTCTACTTGGACATTTCTGAAAGCATGGAAACTATAGGAGCTTTACATTTCTGAAAGCATGGAAACTGTAGGAGCTTTTCCAAGATGAACTGACAGATACTTCACTTAGTATAGTGATTACAATCCTTCGAGATATATCAGCCTTTCTAATTTCTTCATAATAATATATAAAAAACCCAGCAAGTACAAACCCTTTTTTGTTTCAATGAGGCTATTTTCAATCTCCATGGTTCAGTATTTCCTGTATGTTGGACAATCAACCTACAATGCTTGTTTGAGAACTTTGATGTCTCCACATATAAAGAGATGACAAAACAAACCATGATTGGTGATCTCAAAAAAAATAAAAAAATAAAAAAGAAGGAATCGTGGAGAAACCTTACAAAACAGTGGAACAGATTGAAGAAGATGAAGAAGAGTGATATCTCCAAACACTCTGTTAGAAATTTTAATGCACTGATTTTCTACAGTTGATTGTAAAATTCGAGTAATCGTGGCGTTAGAATATTACAAAGTAAAATATTTTACATATCGATGAAGTGATCTTACAGAATGGTGGAACATCTATATCTTTCCCAGGTGATCTTTTATCCATAATTAAGAGAGTCAAGATAAAATTTTGTTGTTTCATGCATAACCATGGAGGAAAATTATGTGGTATAGCAATAACAGGCCAAATACTATATGCATTATTCATATTTCTGAAGGGGTTGAACCCATCACTTGCAAGGCCAAGGCGATTATTACGACAATCGCTGGCAAACTCTTGAAAACTAGAGTTCATAGACTTCCATGCTTTTGAATCTGTTGGATGCCTCAACAAGGTATCTTTAACTCTCTCATCCAAATGTCATCGCATATGTCTAGCCAAATTTTCATTCATAAACATCCTCTGCAATCTCGGTACTAAATACTTTCATGGGCACTTTTTTCCTTTTCTTATCATCTATAAATTAAGCTTCGTATCTAGAAGCATTACAATAATCACATTTTTCCTTAGTCTCAGAATCTTTCCAGAATAGCATACAATCATTTGGACACGCATCTATTTTTCTATAACTAAGACCTAATGCTTGAACCACTTTTTTGGCTTCATAATAGGTTGATGGCATGTCATCAGAATCGCTCGGAAGAACATCTTTAAGAAGAGATAGCGATTCATCAAAGGACTTGTTATTCCAACCAAACAATACTTTTAGATATAACAATTTAACCATAAAAGAAAATTTGCTATAATTATGCCATCCATTGTATAGAGGCTCAACGGCAACTTTTAGGAGCTTGAAAAACTTCCTTGCATCCTCATTAACAGGCTCTTCTTCCAAATTTTCTTCTTCGATAATGTCATCAGTTATATCATCATTAATCTCGTAATTACGCATTCCACATGTATCCTTTAGTAGGTCATGTATACTTTCATTTTCTAGCACACGTGAAGCACTCATATTTTGTCTCTGAAATGATTCTCCTTGGTGCACCCATGTATTATAATGGAGGGTAAATCCTTTGATCACTACATGCTGGAATATTTCTTCAGGAGTTTCTATTGCATCTGTTGGAACACTTCATTCAAGGACAAGGATAGATTCCCATTGAATTGCCTTTGAAGTTCTCAACTGCAAATTCAATAAACTTTTTGACACCAGATTGAAATCTTTCATTGTGATGTATGTTGGAAATAGAATACATCCAACTCCGATCAGTTAAGAAGTCCACCATCATAAATTTATGTACAACAAATTTTATCAATATGAATACATAAAATATTTCACTCAATGACTTGATGACGAGGAGAAAGAAAAATTAATTAATGTTCCTAAAGAGCATAGGGAATTAATTAATGTTCAAGAAGAATCTGGACGATATGAAAAATGATGCTACTTGGAAGCAAACAGAATAAGCTTTTATGAGGGTATTCAACATTATTTATACAGTAAAAGTATATCCTAAAGAAATTTTGACTATAATAAAAATATGTATTTCTTACCCACTATCTTCACGCTCAGCCTTTAGTCATGATACTCAGTCTGCATGTTTGCCATCTGCCCACCTACTGCCATTTTGCTCCAACCACCCACATTCCTTGCACTTCATCAACAAAAATCAAAATCCAAGTAAATCTACTAGGCATACATGCATTTGGCAATAAATACTCCAGTCGACTTAGATTTTAAAATGTTTAACTACAAGTTAGAATAAAAGTTCAGATACAGCTATAACAACTTCAAAGCAAGACAATCATTGAATCTAATAGGTTCAGATGTGGATGAACTTCTCCATAATTCACGTTATATCGCAACAAACATCGATATAGATTAAATCAGTATAGCTCAAGGATATACTTTTACTTAAACATAATATCGATATGGTGATAAAGAATACTTGGACAATGTGATAATTATAGGTTGAAACTAGCAACGTATAATATTTTTTTGAATATACGTCTAATTTAAAAATATTTTTTGAATCAGACATAGATTGAGACTAATATTCTTGAAGCAAAGAATCAATTAGTAAAGAGTACTTGGACAGTGTGATAATTATAGGTTGAAACTATAAAGTTGCCTGAATTTGGAAAATAAGGTGATCTTCCTAGAAGAAAAAAATAACAATTCTAAATCGAAACCCATATTTGTTTACTTTCCTACCCAGCGTTTGCTCACTGTTATCCTTTGTCTTTGAAAATCCAACAAATAGCAGTGAGTCATCATACGTACAGTATAGTAACCAGCTTACCAATAGTTATACATCGATGATGTATAGTCATTTATTCCTGAATAGAAAATAGCTTAAATGCTGTTCTTTACAATATTTTCTTTTGGTTTGCGGATGGAGAAGATCTAATAACCTGAGGTAGATTGTCCCCTACCATCCTTTTAAGATTTCTTATTCTTGATGCTTTTTGCTTCAAAGATTCTCCATTTTGTCGTCCTCCACAGAATTGTCTCTTACAAATATGAAAATAGGTCACAAGACTATGTTTCAGAACTGGATTTTTCCACGACCAAAGAAGAATGTTGGCTTTGATTTCCATCTGCAACCATCTCGTCTTTCGATAGTGATTTTCGAAACAAACTGCATCTTTTCCTATTTTAAGTTTCTTTGCTTTCTTCCATGTTCCATCTATTGTCCTCCCCTTGTGGGAGTTCTTCTATGTTCCCTTCCATGATATCTATGAACTATACAAACAATTTCAATGCCGTGCTTGAACTATAATAAGTAACAATGTGGTACACAATCCTTAATTTTTGATTCAACGAGATTTTCAACTATTGTGATTTAAGATTAGAAACACAAAATGATCAACTAAATTCCATTGGTTGAGTACTTCATTGAGATGAATCTTAAAGATTGGATGTCACATTGTTAGATTATAAAGTTAAGGTATTACTGAAATTGGTTGTATAGTTGAGGAACTATAATTTACCCTAAACCCTGAAAAAAACTATACAAAATTGAAAATTGAACTTGGATAGCATGAACACAATAAAAACAGGACAGGATTGCATCTGCATACAACTAAGCCAAGCAACCAGTTGACAACAATAGTCAACCATGTATTTTTATACTTCGAGTTAGGTAACTAATTGATTCTTTGCTTCGAAAACATTAGTCTCAATCTATGTCTGATTCAAAATATATTTTTTAAATCAGACATATATTCAAAAAAAATATTATACGTTGCTAGTATAACTTTTGTTTATGCATATACACAGAAGGGTGAAGTAGTGGTGGGGTCTAATATGGAATCTGATATGAATTTGCAGGTGCACTAGATTAATGGATTTTGCCCAACTTATCTCTAATTCTTTGCATGAATCATAAGCTTCTAAACCATATGTATTCTCATTTGGTTCATTTATGGATTGTGGATACAAATAGTCTCCAAATTCTCGTTTGGTTCATAAAAAATTATGTCAAGCCTTGTTAAGGGGAACAACAAGGTGTACCCAACAAGTACCGATTGGGGATGGAGCCTTTGATTGTAGCTTAGCTTATGAAAACAGCATGTTTTGATGTTATAACATGCCAGAAATTTGGAGATCCATTAGCTTTAAGATCTATGATGCACATTTTTAATACTACTAAAATTTGGGGACTGTGATCTTCTTGGTAGGTTGTGATTATCAGGATGGGGATTCAGATCTCGTCAACTTTAGATGGCAACGAGGGCTTGGGTCAGAGTGCAAGTAGAGATCTTATAGGAACCTGATAATAATATCGAGTCACAAATGCTATAATCTTCAGTAGTTAAGTTGACGCAACAAAGTGTGATATCAGGACGTGCGCCTACAAACAGTTCAATACCGAGTTGCATCCGCGGCGCAAAAAATTCTCTCGCAATTCAATCTTGTTGGGTTTTGTTATTGTACTTCGAGCTTTGTGATTAGAAAAGAATTCCTCAAATAAGCAATACCTAAACGTACTATCAATAAAAAACACTCATAAAGCAAGCAATATTTGTAACAGATTATCAATAAGGAAAATAATTGTAGAAAGTAAACCTTCAAGGCAACGGAAAAAATGATTGCAACGTAACAAAAATCTTAAAAACATGCTTGATTCAATCTTCTTACCTAGTATCCGCGTGTTCCACCCTTCAATCATGACCTTCACGTTCTACAAATGGTTTGCCTCGTGCATGCTCTGTGCACAAATGGTTGCCCGCAGTCTCCATACTCGTCATCTGCTTATAACCTCTTCCACCACCTATTTCCATCGTGCTCCATCTACCTACATTCATTGCACTATGCCCTTCGATACATCCACCTTCGCTCTCTATCCTCATCGACATCCACTGACGATCACCTCTACCAGCATCCACTGTCTTATTTCTCCAACCACCACGCACAGTTCCTGTGCTCTGCAATCCATCATCATTTCCACGATCACCAGCATCCGGCCCTGCTATTGCTCTCCATCCTCCTCTCTCAGGACCCATGACCCTTGTATTCCATCCACCGCCCATTGACCCCGTGCTCTGCCCATCGTCCCCGATTTTTGGATCATCGATCTCCACCACCATCGTTGCCCTCCGGTCTTCACCTTTGCCACAGCTTAGGGTCCACTGTCTATCACCGTAATCCTGCGACCATTGATCGCCGTTACCTCTGCCTCCACCTTGCCAGCTTCCTCTGTGTATGCCTCGATCCGTCCACATCCTATCGCCACTACGCTATGCCCATCGCTGATCATCATACCCCTGAGACCATTGATCATCGTCGCCTCTACTTCCACCTTGCAAGCTTCCTTGACCTCCACCTCGGCCTCCTCCTCAATGCCCTCCGCCATCGTCACTACCTCCAAGCCCGGCCATCGCTGATTAGGGTTTTCGATGATTGAGATGTTAGCGTTTTCGAGAGTGGAGGAGTGGATGAGTGACGGTTGTGTATCCTCTTATATGGATTTTTAGGGCGTGAAATAAAAAAAAGTAACATGTGCCACCCGCTTGGCAAGGGCACTTGGAGGACTTTGAGGCATGGGGGTGAGACTGCTAAATATCCATTACGTGAGGATACCCATGATATGCTATGAACACATTTCAAGAATATTTGCTCTTACACCCCTATAACGCGCAATCTTTTGTATAATTTCAAGACTGTTTTATAAATTTCCTTAATAAACGTTATGGCGATGGTTTTGTCCACCGTCACTAGTTTCCGTCCTCATAAGGTTGTCGCCACAGGCCTTTTTCCTTATAGTGAGGGTATAGGAGTATGTTTCTGGCGAATTTTGAATGACATATTAGAGGGATATATAGATGAAGATACAAGGTGATATTTCTCAAAGAAATAAAAAAATTGCGAAAAAATGGCGTGGGGGTATCCCCATCAATCCCTTGTTATATGATGTCTGCTAATTTTTAAAAATAAACTGTATTTTGTACTTATAAAAATCACAAGTAAATCAAAGTTAAAAATTGTAAAATTATTGCATCTGTAATTTACATTATTTTCAAAAAAATATGCCATAATTTATGACATTCGAAAGGCAACCGTATAGAAATTATATCAATTACATGTTCTTTTCATTCTTATCTCTATAATTTAGATGTATTTTACAAAGTTACTAAATGCAATAAAGTGATTATTATCCCTACTTTTTACATCATATGTATAAAAAGATTTAAACATTTGGAAGTTATAAATAAAAAATCAAAATATATTTGAAAATTGCTTTGAAATAATGAAAAAATCTTCCAATAAAATATATAATAATGATTATTACTCATTTCAAAAGTATGTTTGATTTTTACAATTAATGAAAAAATAGTATATAGATCACCATTTTATGAACCTTTAGCAACGAATCTAGATTTATTACGAATTATAAGAACAAATTATACTTTTTCTATGAATAATATTCATTTTTATATATTTAAAATCGAAAGATAAATTCACATAGATTTAAAATATTAGATGCCATAAATAATTTTGTAGTCTTGATTTTATGATTGAAAGAAATTGAGAAATTAATTTAAAAATTGTGGCAATCATTCTCCATTAATTGGAGAGAAGAAAATCCAAATAGGGATAAGGGAGTTTTTTACTTGGATAAAGTTTTATTTGTATATGGGGTCAAGTCCTTTTATCCCAGGATAAACTGAGGATAATTTATCACGAAAAAGTTATCACATCATGACTACATTATATATTATGTCACTATCTTGATATTTTTACCTTTCTTATTTTTCGAACCAACTGAACAAAAATGAAGGTTAAATATAATATATTTATACAGTCCTCATTTATCCGGTTAACGTCTACTTAAAGTCTGTAACTTTTTAGAAAATTATTCGAGAATCTCAACAATCGTGCATTAACTTTAGAGGTATGGTAGAAGAGATAAATATTTAATATTATAATCTAGGAGGAGCACTTGTATTAATTCAGTATTTTTTTAAAATAAGGAGGCATCATTAGATAAACCAAATAGATTGTTGGACTTTGGCAAGGTGGGCTTCAATAGGTATTGCAAAATGGAGGGGTGGAGAGCACATGTGCCTAGTCTCAAGGATAGGTGTTTGGATTTTAGCAAGTAGTAATGTGTCTAATAGGGATGGGGAGGTGAGGATACGATTAATGAGCGTCTAACGACTTTGAGAGGTATCGATCTACATGAAGGTTGTGTGGATTTTCGAGGTCAATGAGGTCGGAGTCATGACATCACTCAACGAATCTCCTGGAATGGTTGGATGGTGGCTTTTTGGAAGAAGACTAGTTTTCGAAGCGGATGTTATTAAAGTCCCCGATGAGGATATGGTGGGATCCATCCACCGAGATAGCCTCCAAGTAGTCTAGGAAGCTGTCTTTGTTCGATGTGTACGTGGGACAGCAAACATAATGAAATGAAGATAATTCTTGTTCCGGGTGTGGTGTAGTTGAATCGAGGTACATAAATCATAATTGATGCAACTAAGGCATGATAAAATTGAGGAGTCCCATCTGGATAAAATACCTCATGATTTACAGTGTTGAAGCGATTAAGTTCCAAAGCCCCCCAATCATCATATCCGTTGGTACTATGCCATTATAATGCGACCCTAAACTTGTCGATTTTGTTCCGAAAATATCCTCTCTCAACCGGTAATTAGTGACTCCTCAACTGCTTTCTTCAATTGCTTCTCAATGCAAGATGTCCACGTCACTTCCCAGCAATTTCCACGTGGACTCTCTCTGAAATAAAAGACCATACTAGTGTCCATTCGTTCCGAGCATACAACACACAACAACGAGAGTGGTCTCTCAAGAAATCAAGAAGCACGGACTCGGAGCTAATTCCATCGGAGGAACTTGTTTTTCTTTCTAGGGTTACGAGGGGAACCATCCAATAGCACTCTCTACAATCTCATCTCACAGCATCCTCCTACTCCGAGCTAATTCCAAATACGATCTCAGCCTGGTGGAGCGAAATACAAGGAGCGAGGCAGGCCGTGGAGGGAGAGAGCATCATGTTTGAAGCAGCTACAATGGCAACTGCGATGGCAGCTGATCTCGGACCAGAGTTTGTTAAGATGTCTGGAAGAGTGGTCAAGAAGCTCTCCGATGTGAGAAATGGGGTACAATGGGCGGAGACAACATCACGGATAATCGGCGGCATCTTGAAAGATGCGAGAAGCGGGGATCTGAGTCGCGGTGCGACGGCCGCGTGCTTGTTAAATGAGCTCGAAGGGATACAGCGTGAAGGAGAGAGGATCACGACGGAGTACAGGAGAAAATTCGGCGTGAAGACCGGGGAGAGGTGGCTCAATAGCATTTTCAAACCCATTTCGCTCTCATCCATAGGAGACGATGTCAACAATATGAAGAGAAGACTGGATGCCTTCAAGGAGTCCGTAGATATTGTCAATGCTTTAGGCATTTCCATGTCACGAGCTCAGTCTCTCCGAAGAAGACGATGCTGTTGCTTCGTTTCTCCTGCATTGATCCCCTGAACTCTGTACAGATCCTGCTGGATGATATCATTGTTTTTTCTTCTGAAGAATGTAAATATCATTCCTATCTTGTAAATCAATTAGATCATGCGCATTCTTTACTATTCTTTACTCCTTGTGTAAAACTTTCACATCAAAAATAAGGCCAGGAATTATATGATTTTGAAAGAAATATGAAAAAATCGGATCTTCATCTTTTGGATAAAATGTCTGTTGTCCAACGAATTAGCCATCTTATGCTTAAAAAAACCATCTGTCTTTGACATTTTCGAATTATAGAAAGACAGAAGATGATAGTTTATTCAATGGCAAGAACTTGGAATACATAATTCTCGAGTTGAAAACATGCTCTCCTATAAAAACAATTTGGTCACTGTGAGCTGAACCTCCTTTTATAATAAAAAAAAGTGATACCATTTCAAACATTTAAAATCTCACAGCCCATTCCCCTTTCATCATCTCCAATGGGCTACAAGAATTACCCCCAAACGCATCCTACGTAGGTCCTCTGAAAGAACAATGGCAACCACCCCCTCCCGCGGCCCGCCCCCTCCAAATACATACTTGACCCACCCTCCCTGTCGTAGACTTCTCTGGTAATCCTAAAAAAGAAACGAGATCCCTCTAAAGGAAACCTGGAGATGGTCCCAAGATGTCCCATCATTTTAAAGAAGAAACCCAATCTATAAACTGTTGTTGGATTGAAGTACCGGGAACATAAGAAACTAAGACATGAATTGGGTAAATGAAAATGGAAAAGAGTTGTTTTCCGAGTGTTCTAAAGGATCCGCTTTTTCTACCCCGGTTCTCTCAAATCAACACTTCAACCACCATCTCCATAAATCCTTCCTTTGATGTCGCTTTCCTTGCAATTAGTACAAGAACCTCCACTTCGTCCTCATCATCAACCTGCATATATTTCAAAATAATATTGTTCATTCTTGATGGGTCTCACGTTAAGACCCAAAGTATAATCCTTCAGTACGCACGCCTCCCCATTCCCCACCCTCCCATCGTCGCCCCTTCCTGTCGTCGTCACCTCCTCCACTAGGAAAAATTCACCCTCAAGGGGAAATTGCATTAATGCTCCCAAAATTTTGTCCCTTTGTTGGGATGCCCTTGCACTACCCTAGGTGGGAACCCCAAACCCCCACATAATCACCCCCGGTCCCATTTTACGATCCTTATCTGATAGCAAATCACTGACCCCCACATCTTCCTGTCAGTTCGGGCCCTGTATGTATCATTAGCACCCTTTTCGCTATCATCCTCAAAAAGCACGCACCCATCAAATCACACCACCCTTGCCACCCATGTAAAACAATAGCCACACCCACTCATCCCTACTGCACCCACGTGGCTAAACCCCTCATACCCTTTTACCCTCCCTTTGAAGCCTAAGGGATGCAAACCTTACCCAACAGCCATCCCCAACCCAACTCCTATTCCAAGACGTCACCCAAGCAAGACTGCTCCACCTTGGTCCTCCTAACACCCTCTCCTCGTAACCCTCAGACCCCGTTCGGATCCTGGGGTAAACCCCCCTTAACCCATTCCCTCTCTCTCCTATGTGGGTCCCACCTTCCCTCTTTTTAATACATTAAATAAATTAATTCTCTTTTATCAATTCCATAAAAAATAATATATTATACCATCATATCATATAAAAATTATAAACTACTCCACTTCTAAACACTTTTCCAAACTTCAATACAATCACATCACAATAACTACACACTTTTTCAAACTTCAATGCAATCATATCACAATAAACCCACTTCAAACCCACCCCCAGTTTAACCCTCTATCCAAACACCAAAACACAAAAACGGGTTACTCTATGCCAGTTTAACCCGCCCTAACCCGCGTACCAAACGCACACTCACTGTCCATCCGTTACCACCGCTTGCTTCAAATGCCTGGAACACGACATTTGAAGCGTCGCTATCCTAATACCTTTATCTGCTTCGCTTGCCAAAGTTCTGATTATATTGCATCCACCTTCCCCCAACCAACCCTATGTCCACCCACAATCCACACCAAAATGTCGAGCCCTCACAAACATGTAAGCATTGATCCTCACCCACCATGCAACGCCAAGCGTATGTTCCCATGACCACCGGAGCAAAGCCCTCTGCCTCCGAACATTGTCCTTTGGCCCCTCGTTCGAGGGATCCTTCCTCATATGCTGAAGTTATCATCAACCCCATCTAGCGAGCCAAGGTCTTCGTGGAATCCATCCTCCCAAGCGCCAGCTGCTCCTTTGTCTCATCGTTGAGTTCTCAAGGAGTTATCCTCCTTCGATTGAGCCAAAAATGCCCTCATCAATGAGTTCGGGGAAGATGCCTTTTGCCTTTTCAAGAAAATATCAAAAAGCCTATTGGGAGAGGTGGCCACCGAAAAATGTATAACATCCTAGGAACATCAGCGATTTCACTAGACGAAGCTACCGTGTGGTTCTACAGTACAGATGGTCCCCCTCTTATGTGCCTTGGACGTCAACCCTTTTAGATGGTGGTTATTGGCCTCCGCTAACCACCGTTAACCGTGCATCCTTAATAACCTCGCCAAATTACTTCGGCAAGTTCGTAGCCTTCGAAGTTCCCTTGCTCTTATAAGACTCCAACGATGCATCACTGGCCAAGCTGTAGTTGACATCCCCAAGGTTCAGGCCATCCTGAAGGGAATCGAAATCATCACGACAGATGGCATCTTTGGAGCTTCGTTTCACCCAATCGACAAGTTCCACGAAGTATCCTTCACCCATTAAGGTGTCCCCCCACTCGAAAACACTGCACACAACATCCTCGGTAACAAATACATAACTAATGAGCAACCACAAAAATCTTCCCTCACCTGGAATCTAGAATAAGGTATCTCACCACCGATTATCGAACTTCACGACGGTGGGGTTCGACTTATGTCTTGATGCCGCGTGGGAAAAAGCGTGGATTGACCTGCTGACATTCCCCACACACCATGGGTTCTCCTCCGATGCCAATTTTCGATTCACCAAAGATCTCGATAGAGAGTCCGCTGAGAATGCAATCCCCTAGCTTGAAAGCATGGGTACTACCATCAATGAAAATATCCACAAGCGGGCAACATGGCTACCATCCAGGCGAGCCATGGAGATGATGAAACAAGTACTTGACGCTGATAAACTGAGAAGGTTGTTAACTTACCCCCTCCACTTCACAATTCAGAGCCCCGGAACCTTTGTTGATCAAACCTGCAGAAGCCTTTGTCCCCAGCATCAGCGCCCCATTGCATGGCACTCCAACTTTGACTTCACCTTCAGCTCTAGTTGTAAAAACCCTCCTTTACCCAAATGATCAGAAATGCTTGGTCACTCCTGATTTCTGGACACAACCTTTTCCAAAACTGGCACCTCAAGATTAAAAGACTCAAAACTGACCACCTCTCCTGGAAATGGGAACACATCGAACCTTTTGACAGAGCATCTTCAATCCTCCTAAGCAAGATAAAAGATCTTGAAGATTCCCTTCAAGAAACACACCATAATCCTGCCACTCTCGCTAAGCTATCTATAATTAGATCATTGCTCGTGGCCTTCATGCACAAAGAGAACCCGACCCAAGGGGAACAGACTACAAAAGTCCCCCAAAGTCCTAACTTCCTAGCTTTCCAGCTAGTAACGAAAGCTCCTGCATTTTCCAAAAAACAAGTGAAGTATAGGAAGGTACGTAAGGGGAGTACAAGTAATGTTAGGGCATCGAGGGACTTTATAAACTATAAACTTATCTCGGCTTAAACTAGTAATCATGGCTCGACACTTGCAATCTACTTCACGCATGATTCTTATTTACAGTTTGCTTCTAGTAAGGTAGTCGGTCTTCTAAGGGGGTGGAGAGGGAGCCGAGTGCTTTCAAGAGAAGGAGGTCACGAACTACCCTCTTTCTTTTTGTACCTATGAGTAGGTATGATTTTGAGATGTACTCAGTACTGCTCTGGATCAGGTGAGTATATCATAATGTCATCCACAAACACGAGTGTGACCCTCACTACGTTTTTTGTTTGAACTTCCTTCTCTTCAAGGAAGTTGTCCGAGGCGGACTCTCGTGTCAACAACCAACACTAAGTAGGTTTTAGTGTGATCTGACCCGCAAGCTGACGAATTGCTTTTCACCCTATATAATTTGATATTATTGTTGTAGTATTAGGCAAAAAGTGATTATCAAAGCCGCATATATTAAACATTAAAAATGTGGCGATTTTTTATTTAACTTGGGAAAGTTCCATGGTTGACTCGGGAAGGCACTTAATAACCTATGTTAACTAACTTTAGAAAATGTATCATTTATGATTTTCTGCACAAAATGTTTTTTTTATTTTATTAATGCTAATGAAAACATGCAAAATAGAAACAAATGTTTTTGTCGAAGAATGATGGTTGCATGGGATGGTAACATGGAATGGTGACATAAAAATCCATAGTGGTTTTTGCAGATAGAAACTCGGAGGGAATAGTGGTTGCATGGAATGGTAACAAGTACGATTTTGTCGAAGAGGTGATCTTGACTCACTCGGTTATGTGGCTTTGGCAAGTAAGGCGGATAACTCCCATCTAATGATGACCTCAATGGATAGTATTGTGGGTGAATCCGCAAATATGGCGTCGTGGGCTGAGTTGCGTCGGATTAGAGTGAGATTTTCAAATATGGCGTGGACGATAGGCGGGGATTTTAATGTAACACTATATGCAGAGGATAGGACAAGGAGGAGAGGTGTGCAGGCTCCTGGTTTGGTATTATTTGGTGAGGCTATGGAGGAACTTGGCCTCGAGGTCATGGATGCTACTAACTGTGGATACATATGGAGGAGCTCATTATCTTGTTCGCGCATCGATCATTTTCCGTTA
This sequence comes from Ottelia alismoides, assembly GCA_037367405.1. NCBI lineage: Eukaryota > Viridiplantae > Streptophyta > Magnoliopsida > Alismatales > Hydrocharitaceae > Ottelia > Ottelia alismoides. Next base: position 118,016 of record JAZKJV010003696.1, on the reverse strand, counting down.
TCAATTAAAGCTATGGAGATGTTCAACTTGTTTAGTACGACCTCCCTTCCCATATCTAAATTGGATCATATGCCTCTATGTCTCGACTCTTGCAATGGCAGGGGGTCTTCTTCATAGTTCAGACTTGAGAGATGTTGGCTGCTGGAAAAGGGTTTTTGAGATATGATATGTTCTTCCTGGTTGGGGTTGGTGGTGGAGGGCTCGGCTACTGTGACATTTGCATCGAAGTTGGATGCACTACGATGTAGATTTACGGTGTTCAAGAGGGGGACTCAACCTGAGTGGGAGTTAAGGAGGGCTCAAGCTTAGGAGGAGATAGGGAAATTGGATTTGATGGAGGATGATAGGGAGTTGGACGAGGAGGATCTTGTGAGCCGAGGGGTGGTCAAGAAGATCTTGGAGGAAGAGGATCTGAAGCGGGAATGTGAGTGGAGACAAAGATTGAGGCAGAGGTGGTTGAAGGATCAACAAATCCTTGTGTGATGGGTAGCTACTTGTCACCAGAACTGTAGAGATAGATATTATTATGCTATGTACCTGTTTGTTATTTCTTTGTTTTCTCTGGACTACTTTGTACTTTACCCTTAAGGTCTCTCCCTATATAAGAGAGCATAGGGTTTCTCTGAATAATAGATCACTGTTTTCTCCAACATGGTATCAGAGCCCAAGCCCTAGGACTCCATCCCTCTCCCCAACCGCCGCCCTCTCTCCTCCTCTTTCCGTCGCCTCCTGCTCGGATCCCCCAACGCTGCCAAACCCCAGGCGGCCCCCTCCAGTCCCGCTGCTACCCCCCGACGACCGCTAGTTCTGTCGCAACCCCCCCCCCCATGGCCCTAGCGGATTCATGGTGCCCCAAGGCGTGCCCTAGCCTATCTTCGGCGTGCCCTAGCCGATCCGAGGCGATCTTCGGCGTGCCCGGACTCGTCCCTTCCTCCGGATAGATGGATTTGAGTGCTTAATGTCTACATACGCACTCGAATCCTATGCAGTTTGTGTAGACATCTATCACTTTGTCTACAAACCCTAGTTCTTCTCCAGCGGCAATATGTCAGAATCGAAGGTGGATATGCCTTCCGTAGGCGCATTCAAAGGTCATGCACCAATAGTTAAGATGGACGGGTCGAAGTATGAGCTCTGGGCGATGCAGTTCATGAGCCTCATGAAGTCGAATGGTAAGAAGCACATTCTTATCGAGGATGAGCCAGCAGAGAAGACAGGTATATATGCCTCGTGGGAGGTTGATGACTCCTATGCAAAGGTCTGGTTGTCAGGTACATTGACAATGGAGATTGCCAACGATGTCCTCCATCAGCCCACTGCCAAGGCGATATGGGATATCCTAGCTGCTACATATTCGCAGGTGCGAAATGAGACCAAGATGTTGCAGCTTCAGCATGACATATTCACGATGAAGCAGAGCGGCAGACCTCTTCACTCCTTATACACATCCCTAAGGGGGATGTTTGAGAAGTTATACAGTACTATCCCACTCACGGCGACTCCTGAAGAGCAGAAGACATTTCGGAATGCCACCATGGTGGGCGTCCTACTTGTGGCCCTTGATCCTGAATATGACGCCGCCCGTTCTCAGATCTTAGCCGATGCAGTTATTCCTCCAGTGGAGGATGTTTACAGGAGACTCAGTCGCATTACAATTTCTTCCAGTTCTTCTACTCCACCCCCATCGGCGATGGCAGTTTCGCGTGGGAGAGGTGGCCCGTCTTCTTGTCGTGGACGTGGACCCCAGGGAAGGGGTGGTCGCTTTAGTCAGACATGTTCCTATTGTCACCGCACAGGACACTCGGAGGATACATACTATTCTAAGCATGGGTTCCCAGCATCGACACGTGTTGCAGAGCACTCTCAGTCCCAGTTGGCATCTACTGCAGACAACCGTTTTGAGGAACTTGTGGCACGTCTCCGCGATATTATGCCACAATCATCTGGTGATTCTTCTGGTGGACCTTCAGATGTTGCTGCTACAGCCTCCGCCAGTTCATCTGCTGCTGCTAATACCTCAGGTAGATCTACTGCATTTACACCGTCTCATGATATCTCTGATTGGATTATAGATTCGGGTGCGACACATCATCTCTGCCGAGATCGAGATAGACTTGAATCCTACAGGGACATTCCTCACGGTCGCTCAGTGCAGATCGCAGACTGTACTCATTCCCCTTGTGGGACAGGGGGAGGTCTTCCTATCCTCTATCATGCATCTACAGAATGTCCTACATGCTCCTGAGTTCTCGATGAATCTGTTATCTATTAGTCAGATTACGAAGGATTTGCATTGCCGTGCTATATTTGACCCCTCTTCTCTTATTTTTCAGGACATACTAATGGGCAGAGTGATTGGCTGTGGCTCTGAGCAGAATGGTCTATATCGCCTGGTTCAGAATTCTTATGCTGGCGTCTCCTCTCATTCTACCGGACCAGTTTCTCCGTACATATGGCACCTACGTTTTGGTCACCTCCCGCTCCAGAAAATGCGCCATCTTCTACCTCAGATCTCTCCCAGTTCGTCTTTTCGCTGTAAAGCATGTCAGTTGGGAAAGCATCATCGGTCGAGCTTTCCTAGTCGTCAGAGTCGGAGCAGTAGCTCCCCGTTCGAGTTGTTTCATATAGATATATGGGGTCCAAGTCGTGTACCCGATCATCAGGGGCACAGATTTTATCTAGTGGTAGTGGATGATTTCTCCCGTGTATCTTGGGTCTTTCTTTTAAAGAATAAATCTGAAGCAGGAGATGCGATCAAGAATTTAATTAATGAAGTGCAAAATGTGTTCCCTTCTACTGACAAATATGTTCGTACAGATAATGCCCTAGAATTTTACACACGGTCCCTTTCTCAATTTCTTTCATCAAAGGGCATTATTCACCAAACCACTTGTGCGTACACATCTCAGCAGAATGGTGTGGCGGAAAGAAAGCATCGCCATCTCCTTGACATTATTCGAACCCTACTGATTCAGAGTTGTGCTCCTATTTCTTTCTGGGGGGATGTTGTTCTTACCGCGTGCTATATGATCAATCGTATGTCATCCTCTGTTCTTGGTGAGAAAATACCTGTCTCTATCATTTTTCCTGACAAGGAATTATTCTCACTTACTCCACGTGTCTTTGGTACTATGGCATTTGTTCATCTTCTGTCTCCTGGACTTGACAAACTCTCTCCTAGAGCTGTCAAGTGTGTCTTTGTTGGTTATTCTCGGACTCAGAAGGGCTATCGGTGTTATGATCCCATAAACATGAAATACTTCCTTAGTGATGATGTCACATTCTTTGAGTCTGTTATGTATTTTTCTCCTGCAGGTGACAGACTGGTACCATCCACTACCAATGATGATGACTATGTTCCTCCACCTTTGAGTCTCCTCATGTTCCTGCCCCTACATCAACTTCACCACCACTACCTCTACCTCCACCTCTTCCACGACCTTCCATTCCACCTCTACCAAAATTCTATATGCGCCGGTCAGGTCCTGCTCAGGCTACACGTCAGCCACCCATCACGCCTCAGGTATGTTCAGATGGCATTACTACTGACGGGTCAGATATGGTACATGTGCAGGATTCTTCATTTCAGGAGGAAACTACACCATCCGGTACAGCAGAAGATGATCTTGATATTCCTATTGCTATCCGGAAGCAGAAGTGGATGTGTGCCTCTTATCCCTTTGCTTCACAGGTGTCGTTTCACCGTCTCACTGGCGACTTTCAGAGACTTGCTGCAGCCTTGTCTTCCGTGGATATACCACGGACCTACCAGGAAGCTATGAAGATTGATTGCTGGAGATTGGCTATGGAAGATGAGATGCGTGCATTGCAGTCTCGTGGCACATGGTCTTTGGTTATTGCTCCTCCTGATGCATCTCTATTGTGAGCTGTAAGTGGATCTTCACAGTTAAATATCATGCAGATGGCAGTCTAGATCGGTACAAAGCACGTTTAGTCGCGCGTGATTTTACACAAACCTATGGCGTGGACTATATGGACACTTTCTCTCCAGTAGCTTGACATTCTACCCTTCGCATTCTCTTATCTGTGGCCGTGGTCCGTGACTGGAGTATATCTCAACTGGATGTCAAGAATGCCTTCTTGTATGGAGATCTGCAGGAGGAAGTTTACATGCAACAACCACCAGGGTTTACTGCTGAGGGGGAGAAGCATATGGTGTGTAGACTTCACAAGGCAATTTATGGCCTCAAACAGAGTCCAAGAGCGTGGTTCCAGAAGCTTTCCAATCTTATTGAACAACAAGGATTCAAGAGGTCAAATGCAGACCACTCATTGTTTGTTCAGAAGTCATCGACAGGTACGGTTGTTATCATGGTCTATGTTGATGATATTCTGGTTACAGGAGATGATATTCAGGGCATAGAAAGGGCGAAGGCGTTCCTAGGCCGTCAGTTTGTTACAAAGGATCTTGAAACCTAAGATATTTTCTGGGGTTGGAATTTGCTAGGAATGCACAGGGTTCAACAATAGGGGATGATGGTACTTTTTCTCGGTCCCGAGTGAGAAGGGAGTGCTAAGCAGGTTTTGCGGTTGGCATTTAAGAACCAAGAAGAGGGCGGTGGTGTTCATTGATGAGGGGGTATCGTAAGGGGTGAAGGATACATCCTGGTATTGGTTGATGAGGTGGAATGTAGCTTCGAACACACCATCTATTGTGACCACCTCAATGCCTTTTGGGATGGCTTGGATCTTAGGGATGTATACGAAGAGCCTAACCAGAGAGGCATCATTGTAGTTATCTAATAATGGCGGGACTTTAAAGGCCAGACTCTTTCTAAAATTCTTTACTAGGTTGTTAAGTACATATGGGTATATGTGGTGAAGAGGGAGGCCCAGGACAAGCAGTCAGTAATGGTGGGTTTCCTCGATGCGTTTCGCATCGAATGAGAGAGACCAACGATAAAACTAGATCGTGACCTCGAAGGTCCCCACAAGTTGTAGGGAAAGCATCTCGGATGTGACTTCGACGATAACTTGGTGCTTGGAAATTTTCCAGAAAAGTTGGAAAGCATCGTCACTAATTTCGTCAAGAAGAGCATTCTTGGTCCACTTGGAGGGTATGTCGATGGAGAACTATGCAATCACACAACAAAGCAGTTGTCGTTTTGCCACCAAGTATTTAGCATGCATGTCAGATGTGGGATATGATGGTGTTTACGTGAGATGTGGGTGTTTGACATGTGAGCTTACGACAAGCCATTACGCAATAATGATTATTGCATATCATTTCATAATCTGAAATGAAGAATAACGTATTTGCATAATAGGTCCAAGGAAAGGATTCCAAAAGGGCTTCAAATCTGTAGCAAATCAACAAGTGGGAGGACGTTCGGATGAAGGGGAAAAGAACGATAAATATGGGAAGGCAGCTGGTTTGCACGAGAGGAGTGTTGGGTGCGTGGCATATGCTCTTCTTTACATAGACTCAGAGAGACCCTACCGTTTTCTGGGAGTTTCTGGAGATTGTGTGATAGCTGGACAACGAGGATGGTATATTTTTACTAATGGGAGATGGGTTGAAAGAGGGTTGAGTAGCATGAGATGATCTCCGATTCACACAGGTTATGTGCGATTTTAATTGATGTTGATGGATTCATATCGAGTTTGTTTAAGTTGGGAAAGACTTCATCGATTCAGAAGTCTAAGCTTCCCCAAGAATGCGATATGATCTTGCTCGTGTCTACGAGGCGGGGTAAGAACATGAGGTGTGTTCACGATCAATGTATTCACGGATGTTGGAGAAACGATATTTTGGGGGTTGGTTTGGAAGCTGAGCTAGATTTTTTAGCTTCTGCTCGCTTCAATTGTTTCTTGCTCAAGGGTGGTGGAGGTGGATGGAGTGTTGAGGTTTTGATCAGGAATTTGTTCGGGATTAGGGTTTTGCCAGGTCGTGGGGGGTGGGGGTTTTAGATAACTCTTTAAGGTTCTTAAGCAAGATGTGCTTATGTATCCTTTGCATCCCATTGTGGATGAAGAAGAGGCTGTGAGGGAGGGGTTGTAGCGGGGTAGGTGAAAGGAGAGAAAGGAAGATGGGGAGGGGAGCGGTACCTCCTTATCTGGATATCTATCACATTATGGATTATTAGGTTTTAAGTATTTGTGAAAACTCATCCAGAGTAATGGGAGGGAAAATCATAAAAAGGGAGAAACACACTTGTTATAACAAAGAAGTCCATAATATACAAACACAATCCTGAAGTCCTTCATTAGAAAGTCAAAACATGAACTAAATGATTGTGCATAAATTACAACAGGAATGACCTCTATCAAGGTAAACAAACTTCTTATTTATGTCATCCTAAACATTGGCATAGGTCTGTGTCGATGTTTATTAATGACGAAATCAAAGAAATCAATCAAGAGATAGAGTTGTGATCACAGCTGATGATCTCTAAAAATAATTACATTAGCAGATAACAATTGATCGCATCTTGATATCGACAAACGATCTTCAGTTATCAACCAAATCAAAACGTCTCCTTGATCCCTAACCTGGTGAAGTAACGGTTTTCTAGAGGGTCGTGTCGATCCACAAGGTGGATTAACAGTCGCTGAGTTGGCCACTCAAGAAATCATCTAAATATAACAATTAACCCACAATATAGATCAAGCAATGAAAAATAAGACGTGGAGTTAAAATTTATAATATTCTATAACAAATGTGTGTATAGGTATAAGTATTGTGTAGAGTGTCGAACACAGGGAGAAAACGGTAGATTGAGCAAATTAATGCGCAAAATTTGTCTTCTTCATGTCTAAGTGTTTTTATGTGGGTTTTTTATTTTTATATATTTTTTATGTTTTTTTTTATTTTTAATTATTTTTAGTTTCATAATTTTTATTTCCTTTTTATATTTTCCGATTTTTAAATTCCTTTTTCTTTTAAATAAATAATATAAGAATATATCGACTAGATATAGTGGCGTTTCACCTTCTGGCTGCCACGTGGACTCGCAGCCGTTTCTCTCCGTGGAGACGCCGCCCCCTAATGATGTTGGTACCTGTTCCGAGACGCCTCTTCGGTTCTCTCGTCTGACACGCGAATCTTCGTTCTCTGCAGAGAGGGAGGGGGTCGAGAACGATTCGCCTTCTTTTTTTATTAGATTCGGTTCCTCGCCTGTGGTTCGGGTCGGTTGTTCGGACCCCATCGCGGATCCTTCTCGGTTTCGGAGCGACAACTCCTCCTTGGGTGGATCGTGGTCGCGGTTGTCGGGTTCGGGGTCTCGCTTGCCCCGCCAAGCCCCTTTGGTATTTCATGTTGAGCCCCTTCGGTTGCATGCTTGCTCCACGGTGTTGATCTCGACTCCGCCTCGCCCCCCCCCCCCCTATCTCCTCTCTGGCTCTCTCTCCTCATGTATCGGGAGCCCTCCCTACGGATGCAGGGACGGCTTCCTCCTTCAGGCGATATGGGTCCACGTACTCCAGGCGATGCTCCAACTCGCAAGCTTTGGTTTCTTCATGCGCGACTCTCCGCCAGGCTGTGGCGGACGCTGCGGGCGTGCGTGCCATTTGGCTGGCGCGAATCCTTCGGACGAACAGGTGGAGGGGACGGCTCCTCCGGGGTCGGTTGCTTCCGATTGATGTTGGTGATTTGCGCGTGGCGTCTGCTTTCTCGGGCCGTTCTTCTTGTTTTTTTAATGAAGCTCCTGTCTTGGAATGTTCGTGGCTTGGGTGACGTGGTAAAACGGCGAACTCTGGGCTCCTGGCTCTTGGAATGGGAGTGTGATGTTGCATGTATTCAAGAAACTAAGCTCGCAACTCTTGACGATTATTCTTGGCGTTCCTTTGGTGCTGGCTCCTTCTCTGAATACCGTGCGATTAATGCGGGAGGTTTGTTGATTACGTGGCAGCCACGTTTGTTCTCGTTTAGATCCATGCTCGCAGGACGTCATGTTCTCTCGGTTGTGCTGGATAACGTCCGTTCGGGATCCCCGCTCGCTATCTCTTGTGTCTACGCTCCTTCGTGCCACGTTCTGCGACGGGAAGTTTGGGATGACCTTCGTTCTGCGAACGAAACCTTCTCTTCGATTCCATGGATTATTGGCGGGGACTTCAACGTTACCATTGACACCTCTGATCGCCCTCGTGGTCGGGGTGGTCGTGATCTGGACTCTCAGGATTTTCGGGATCTAATTCATGACTTGGCGCTTACTAGTTTGGTTCCGAATGATATCTCCTACACGTGGCGGAATACCTCCTCTAGGTCCAGGATTGACCGTTTTCTTGGTAATGGTGTGGCTATGGACTCGTTCCCCCTCTGCTCTGTTGGCTCTCGTCCACGTGCCTTCTCGGACCACTCGCCTATTATTTGGGATGACGGATCTGGCCTTGCTCCTCGTGGCCTCTTTCGATATGAAAAAAGCTGGCTTCTGGAACCATCTTTTAAAGACATTGTTACGAACCACTGGAACCACTATCCGGCCTCGGGATCGGCGGCGGCAAGTTTATCTCAGAAGTTATCCTCCCTCCGTCGGGTGCTTGTTGATTTCAAAGCTACCCTTAGGAACTCGCGCAAGGCTATTCGTTCCGAGGCTGAGAATATTATCATGCACCTGGACTCCTTGGAGAACGATCGTGAACTTTCTGTGGGCGAGCTTCTTGACCGCTCGAATGCTATTACTCGGGTTCAGGCTGAGGACAAAAAGCGTTGTATTGAATGGCGCCAAAGATCTAAGGTTAAATGGCTCAAGGAGGGCGACGCCAACACTTCCTTCTTTCATCGGGCGGCTAGCAACCGGCGTCGATTAAATTTTATTAGGAGTATCTCCATCAATGACCAAGTGCTTTCGGATGATCGTGCGATGGGTAATGCCATCACGGAGCAATTCCGTCGTTCTTCTTCTGCCCTTCCCCCTCGGCGATGGCGTTGGCTCGGGGAGGGGGTCCCCCGGGTCTCGGACGCTGACTGCTCTCTTCTCACTCGGCCTATTTCCTTGGCTGAGCTTAAGTCCGCTGTGTGGAGCTTGAATGGGGATTCTTCCCCGGGTCCGGATGGTTTTCCCGTCTCTTTCTACAAGGATTTTTGGGAGGTGGTCTCGGGGGACGTCCTCGCGGTGGCTTCTGATTTCTGCGCGGGTAACCATGGCTTCGATCGTATCAACAGGGCGCACATCGTTCTTATTCCGAAGAAATCTCCCGCTCTTCACCTTGACGATTTCCGCCCTATCGCCGTCTCCAACGCTATCTATCTCATTATCGCTAAAACGTTGGCCAACCGTTTATCGCCGCTCCTGAACGGCCTCACCTCACCGGTTCAAGGTGCGTTTATTAAAGGTCGACATATTGCGGATTGTATCCTTGTGGCCTCGGAAATTGTGGCCGATTGGAAGAGAGAGAAAAAGAAAGGTATCCTTTGGAAGATCGACTTCTCCAAAGCGTACGATTCGATTGACTGGCGATTCTTATGGTCTGTTCTTCATCGGCGGGGCTTCCCAAATGCTTGGATCTCTTGGATGCGCAGATGTATTTCCACGGTCTCTCTTTCCGTGCTCGTCAACGGTCGGCCGGCTGGCGGTCTCTTCCAGCCTCGTAGGGGGGTGCGCCAGGGATGCCCTTTAGCCCCTATGCTCTTTGTTCTTGCCTCGGATGTCTTGCCTCGGATGGTGCAAGGTGTCATTGATGCTGGCCTCACTGCGGGATTTCGGAAGGAAGGTTTATGTGTGCCTATTATTCAATTCGCGGACGACACCATTTGCTTCATTGAAGGGAACTCCGACGCGGTGGCTGGGATGGCGCATACGATCTCCCTTTTCGGTGATCTTTCGGGAATGACGATTAATCTTGACAAATGTTGTATGGTGCCTTTTGGCTTGTCGGCGCCTGAGGAGGCCGACTGCAGTCGTATCCTTGGCTCGCAGATTGGGGAGCTCCCTCTCCCTTACCTCGGTGTTCCTCTTTCGATTGGACGGAACCGCCTTAATGACTGGAGGGTGATCTTGGAGCGGGTTGAATCACGCTTGGCTGGATGGAAGGCTTCCTTGCTTTCCCGGGGCAGTCGCCTTGTTCTTCTGAAGTCGGTTCTCTCTGCAATTCCCATCTACTTCCTTTCGGTTCGAAAGTTGCCGGTGGGTGTTCGGGTACGTTTGGAAAAGTGCATGCGAAGATTTTTGTGGGGGCGGGCGAACGGCAGCGGCAGAGGGATTCATTTGGTTGCATGGGATGTGGTTACTCGGCCCAAGAAATTGGGCGGCCTTGGCGTTCGCTCCTTGGATCGGGTGAATGAGGCCCTGCTCTTGAAATGGGTCATTAAGATATGGGGCAAGGATGATTCCTTCTTTGGCAACGTGCTGCGTGCGATTTTGGGTGAGGACTGGAACTCCTTCATGCGCGGGAGCCGCCCTGTTCACTCTTCCCCCTTTTGGCGCTACATCTTTGATATTTATCAAAAGAATTGCTCTTTATTCTCTCCGGTGCTGGGATCGGGTTCTATTTTCAAATTCTGGCTGGACGACTGGACGGGGTGTGGCGCATTCCGGTCTCGCTTCCCGCGGCTTTTCTCCTTGGCGTCTAACCGCCTGGCCACCATTGCCGACTACTGGCTCAACGACGGCTGGTGCCCCACCTTCTCGGGGTTCCTTTCGGACCAACGCGCCAACGACCTGGCCTCCCTGCTGGAGGCTCTTTCCTCTTCCACCTCCCCCTCTGGCGGGAGGGACCACTGGGCTTGGAGGGATGCTCCGTTCTCCTCTCGCAAGGCCTTCTTTGCTTTGCTTCCGACTCCTCCTCCCCTGGATGCTTCCTTGGTTCGTGACTGTGCTCTCTTTTGGGGGCTCCGCCTGCCCTCTAGGATCACCTTCTTCTTCTGGGTTTTTCGGCATAGGAGGCTGATGACTCGTGACCGGTGTGCTTCCTTCCTACACACTCCAAGCATGCTGTGCCAGCTCTGTGGGGTGTCTGATGAATCGGCTGACCACCTGTTCTTCCTTTGTTCATCGGTGTCTCGGGTTTGGGACGAGGTTGCTTGGGCTCGCGCAGCCGATACGGAAGACTTCTGCAATATCCTTTGGGCCAACAGAAGGAGACCCCGCTCGCATCTGCTGGGCCCTTTGGCGCGCCTTTGGTCGATCTGGAGGGCTCGCAACGACTCCATTTTCTCGGGCGCGCTCTTCTACGAGGAGAATGTCACTTCCGCGGCTACCTTGCTAATTACTGATTGGTCTAGCTAGTTAGGCCTCGGGGCCGGTTATCGCATTCCTTGTTTTTAACTTTGGTCTCTCCTTCTTCCTCCCTTCTTCCCCCACTCACGTTGTAAGTATCTCGTTCTTTTTAATAAATTATACTGGGGTGAACACCATCGAGTGTCTCCCCCTTCTTTGAGTTTTCAAAAAAAAAAAAGATATACAATAGAAGGTAAATAGATTTATAAATACAAATAAAAATTAAAAATATAAAATTTGGTCACTGTGAGCTGAACCTCCTTTTATAATAAAAAAAGTGATACATTTCAAACATCTAAAATCTCACAGCCCATTCCCCTCTCATCATCTCCAATGGGCTGCAAGAATTACCCCCAAATGCATCCAACGTAGGTCCTTTGAAAGAACAATGGCAACCACCCCCTCCCGCCCCCTCCAAATACATACTTGACCCGCCCTCCCCGTCGTAGACTTCTCTGGTAATCATCAAGAAGAAACGAGATTCCTCTAAACGAAACCTGGAGATGGTCCCAAGACAACCCATCATTCTAAAGAAGAAACCCAATCGATAAACTATTGTTGGATTGGAGTACCGGGAACATCAGAAACTAAGACATGAATCAGGTAAATGAAAATGGAAAATAGATGTTTTTCGAGGGTTTAAAGAATCCGCTTTTTCTACCCTGGTTTCTCTCAAATCAACACTTCAAAGTAGGACATTTTTTCATTTAAATAGGTTGACTTGAATGAGGATGCAAGAGTAACTGCAAAAAAGGTAGACACATAAGTGTTACAGGAAAAACTCAGAGGGCACACGTGTAGAAATCCCTATATCCTTATGATTAGGAAAAAATATTACATTTTTCATTTAAATAGGTTGACTTGAATTAAGTGTTATAGAAAATGATCTCGCACGATGATAATTTCATCACGATGGTTTGACATGATAGAAATTTTGTCTAACATAGTGCAGCGACATGCTGATGCATTTGTGTTTGAAATGAGTACTACATCTGACTTATTAGAACATCGATTCAGACTATTATCAATCGTCTCTTAATCCCACGAGAGACATGCAAGTCATCTTTACATTCGTGAGTGCTTCGTCGTTGGATCAAACTTCATAGACGAGGTCTCTTCCCTTGAAGGCTACAAGCATTAGAGGTAACATCCCTTCACTTGTGTGATTCGTGAAACCATGCAAATATAGTTTTCTTTACCATGTGGTTTCGCATTGCAATGAAGAACATTATGTGATTGTTATATAACCCATGTGATGGGAACTATGTTTATCCATTTATTCATCATTTTTGTGTGATGTTCTTGGTCAAACCTCCCTTCAAAATGAATATTGTTTTTTTATTTAAACAATCTTTGAGAAGGTGAACAAGTGCTTTAACTATTTCTTGATTGAAAGAGGTTTCTCTAAAAGCAAAATTGATGTTTGTGTCTACTTTAGAAAAGTGAAAAATGTCTCCTTCATCTCCTTGTTATTCTATGTTCATGACATGTTTACTGCAATCAAAGATAAATATAGATGACATGATTAAAGACATTTCTAAGTAAATAATTTGAGATGAAGGATGGGTGTGCTACCAAGAATATTTTTGGCATAGAGATCCTTGGAATTCACAAGGTTGGAAAACCGCAATTATGCTAAAGGTGTTATTTGCATAATTTTCTAGAGTTTTTTTGGTGTGTCTAATCCTACAGGTTTACAAGATTCCCTTCAACACCCACTTCAAGTTATCTACACAACTATGCATACAGACTGAGGATGAGCATGAGTTCATGTTGTGAGTTTCTACTCTAGTGCAATAAAAAAGGCTTATATATGCCATGAGTTGCACCCATACAGATATTTTCTAAGCAATTAGTGTTGTGAGCAGTTTCTTAAAAAACATTAACAAGGGACATTAGCTTGCAGTATAGTGGATCATGAGATACATATCTGGTATTATAAGCATATGCTTGGAGTTGGAAGAAGGAAGGCTTGGTTGACTTCATGCGAACTTTGTTGGATATTGTGGCAATAGGAGGCCTGTGACAGGGTATGTGTTCATCATTGGAAGATGTGCAGTCAGCTGGAAGGAAATTTTACAACATATAGTTGCCCTTTAGAGCACAAAATATGATTACATGGCAGCTACAAAGGGTATAAAAGATGTATAACTAAAAGGATTGTTTCCAGAGCTAAATCATGGTCGGTTGAACGCTATTTCTCACTATGACGATTAGATTACTGTTTACTTGACAAAACATCCAAGGAACCATGAACAAACAAAGTATATTGATATCATATATCACTTCATGCACGATGTGATAGTTGAAGGTAATGTTCAAGTGAAGATAAATTCCTACTGAAGACAATCTTGCATACATGATAACAAAGTCCCTTCAACTAAACAAGTTTAAACATTGTTTGAACCTGATTTTTTCAAGCTGTAAAATAGCCAAACTGCTTAGAAGTACAAATTCATGACATCTACATGGAGTTTGTTAAGATATTCACGTTACTCTGTCGCTCTTTCCTATATTGTTTATTTTCTTTCTCTGTTTATGTAATTTACCCATAGAGCGTTTCTCTTATATAAGAGAGATCTAGGGTTAGATGAATGTTATGTTCATTTTCTTTTCAACATGGTATCAGAGCGACGGTCCTAGACCGGAGCCTGTGACCTAACCCTAGCCCCTCCCCACCAAGAACTCTCCTTGCGTGGCCTCCCCACGCAGCCGCAGCCGCCGCCGAGCCTCTTCACCGCCGCCGGGCTTCCTCGCCGCCGCCGGGCTCCCTCACTGCCGCTGTCGTCGGGCCTTCTCACGCGTGTCCCCTGCTGCCATTCTCACGTGCGAGGTGACGTTGTTGTCCCTCTAGGGCTGCCACAGCCCTGCGTGTTCTCCATCCTCATTTGATCGAGAGTTAGGTCCTCCTTTGGACCTCTAGGGTGTGATGGGTTCATCTAAAACACCCTTGCCACCAAAAGGTAGCGTCGAAGAATGGAAGAGGTTGTGGTATAAGTCTACACCCACAACTATCTTCCCATATGTTTGTGTAGACACAAGTCTTGTTCGTTGTGAATCCCAGTCTTGGTGGTTGTCGTTGTTATGGTTGACAACAAAGCAAATGCTTCATCCATGGGGGGCTTCAAAGGTCCAGCCCACATCGTCAAAATGGATGGCACAAACTATGAAATGTGGGCCATGCAGTTCATGAGTCTGATGCAGCGTAATGGCAAGAAGCACATCCTCATGGTGGAGGAACCAAATGACAAGACTGGGATAAATGCCTCATGGGAGGCAGATGATGCTTATGCATGAGTATGGCTATCTGGGACTGTGTCCTCTGAGATAGTTAATTATATTATGAGCCAACCAATGGCGAAGGCTATGTGGGACATTCTCGCCGCCACATACTCACTGGCGAAGAATGAATCGAAGATACTCCAGCACTAGCACGACATCTTCACATCCAAGCAGAATGGCCGTCCCCTTCATACCCTCTATACTTCCTTGAGGGGTATGTTTGAGAAGTTGCATGGTTACATCCCCTTGATTGCTATGCCAGAGCAGCTCAAGGCATACAGAGATTCTGTGATGACTGGAGTTTTTCTAGCAGCTCTTGATCCTGAGTATGATGCTGCTTGTGCCCAGATCCTTACTGACGCTACCATACCTCCAATGGAGGAGGCATATCGTAGATTTAGTATACTATCTATATCCTAGGAGGTACTCTACAGTCCCAGACATCTTCAGCAATGGCTGCCTCTCGTGGTAGGGGAAGCCATTTCCCTCATCGTGGAAGAGGGAGCACTAACCGTGGCAGAGGAGGGGGTTGTCGACCTCGTCCGCCATGCACCTACTGTCATAGATCCAGCCACTCTGAGGATACATGCTGTTCCAAGCATGGGTTTCTTGCTTCAGCCCGGGTTGCAGAGCAGACACAACCAGTTGGGAGACCTTCGCCTGCAAATGATCAGAGATTTGATGAGCTTGTTGCTCGACTCAGGGATATTATGCCCACTACCAGTTTGACTGGATCTCCTTCAGGACCTTCAGAAGTGGCTGCCTTAGCATCAACATTTATGTCAGGTACAGAGTATGCCTTTACTACTTGTTACAGGGCAGACTTGTCAGAGTGGATTACGGATTCAGGTGCATCACATCATCTATGTGGTGAGAAAGGTCAGTTTAGTGACTTTCGTCATGTCCATCCTGGACGATCAGTTGTGATAGCAGATGGTACACATTCCCCTATTACTGGTCAGGGGGAGGTGCAGTTGACTCCTACCTTGAGACTTCCTAATGTTCTCTATTCCCCTGAATTTTCTATGAATTTATTATCAATTAGTCAAATCACCAAATATTTACATTGTCGTGCCATATTTGATCCATATGCTCTTGTGTTTCAAGATATACTTACGGGCAGAGTGATTGGAAGTGACCGTGAGCAAGGGGGCCTTTACAGACTTGTGCAGTCTCCGTATGCTGGTGCCTCGTCTTCTCTACGCACTGGGTCTGTTTCTCCGTAAAAATGTGGCATCTGCGATTTGGTCACCTTCCTGTACAAAAAGCTCGTTCATGTTCTTCCACAGATTTCTCCTCGCTCCACTTTTCAATGCGAGGCCTGCCAGCTTGGGAAGCATCACCGGTCTTCTTTTCGGAGTTGGCAGGGTCCAAGTAGTCATAGTCTGTTTGAGTTATTTCATTTTGATATTTGGGGTCCTAGTCGTGTCCCAGATCATCAGGGACACAGATTTTATCTTGTTGTTGTTGATGAGTTTTCTAGGTTGTCTTGGAATTTTCTTCTTAAGAATAAGTCTGATGTTGGTCCTGTTATCCAGTCTTTTATTAATGAAGTGAAGAACATCTTTTCTGCTAGAGTCAAATACATGTGTTCTTACAATGCTCTAGAATTCTGCAGTAATCAACTCTCTCAATTTCTTAAGTCTCATGGCATTGTGCATCAAACATCGTGTGTATATACCTCCCAACAAAATGGGGTGGCTGAAAGGAAACACAGACATCTTTTAGATGTTACCAGAACCCTCTTGATTCAGAGTCGTTCTCCTCATTCCTATTGGGGAGATGCGGTTCTAACTGTTTGTTATCTGGTAAATCGTATGCCTTCTTCGGTGTTAGGGGAGAAGATCCTGTTCTCGATTGTGTTTCCCAAGAAGGATCTTTTCTCGCTTACGCCTCATGTCTTTGGTTCGGTTGCGTTTGTTCATCAGCTCTCCTAGTCTAGACAAGTTGTCTCCCAGATCTGTCAAATGTGTGTTTGTTGGGTATTTCAAAACCTAAAAGAGATATCGTCGTTTTGACCCTGTTCGACGAAGATACTATGTCAGTGCTGATGTCACCTTCTTTGAGTCTATTAGGTATTTTTCTCCCACAGGTGACAGGCTTTCTCCTTCAGAGGATGGAGAAGATATCAATATGCCTCCTCCTCCGTCGTTACCATGTTCTACACCACCGTCGCCGCCGCCTCCTACTTTCTTTCCTCAGGTCTACCAACGAAGACCCCATGCTCATGTGCCTCCTCCATCATCCATCACACCCGAGGTATGTCCTGAGCATTTGAGTTCTTCTAATGGCATGGGTGATTTGTATGTACAGAATGAAGTACAGGGTGCAGATAATATCTCTACTACTTATGTCAATGATCTGGATATCCCTATTGCACTTCAGATGCAGAAACGCGCACGTACGATAAACCCCAAATATGGGGTGGACTTTAATTCTTATGTTTCCTTGGAGCATCTGTCCACGGAGTTTCGGCACTTTGTTGTGGGGTTGTCAGCTGTACAGATACCACGGTTGTATCAGGAGACTTTGCAGAACAATCAGTGGCAATTGGCCATGGAGGAACAGATGGCAGCGTTACAATTGTGGGGTACTTGGAGTGTCGTCAACCCTCCACCAGGTGCGTCTGTTGTTGGAAGCGTTACAAGACGAGTATAGGTCTCCTCCATGGGAGGTATAGTGGCCTCAGTGAGAAGTTGTGTGCACGCTGCACTATGTATCAAGGTCGGCCATGAAAACCCCAACCATGGTGGAGTTCCTATAAGACTTCTATTGCTCTAGAGATGTCGTAATCGGCATATAGCTATGAAGCTTCTCGAACATACCCCAGAGTAAAGAGTAGTACACGTGCAGAGGACAACCATTCTGCTTGGCATTGTAGATGTCAAACTATAGATGAAGAATCTTGGCCTCATTCTTCGCTTGAGCATGGGTGGAAGCTAAAGTGTCCCACATCGCCTTGGCAGTGGGCTGGTTCAGGATATCATTGGTTGTCTCTATGGTGAGGGTCCCACATAGCCAAACACGTGCATACGCGTCATAAGAAGCATTCGCCCCAGTTTTATCTGTTGACTCTGGATCTATCAGGATGTTCTCCTTGTTGTTGAACTGCATGAGGGTGAGGAACTGCATGGACCACAACTGATAGTTGGTCCCATCCATCTTAGCGATGGGACTTGGGCCCTTGAAGACTCTGGACGAGAAAATGTCACCCTTGTTCTCCGACATGATGGAAAAACGACCAAAGATGGAACTCAACTGGGGAGTAGTCCATGTGGAGAAGTCTGCACGGACATACAGAGGGTTGGTTGTATGTGTAGACTCATACAACCATCCGCATCAATCGCCATGCTCGTTAGGGACGGAAAAACGCGATTTATGTGGTTGAAATCACGTTATCTGGTCAAAATCAGACCACAGATCGAACTTCAGAGGTGACCGAAGGCACGCGGGAGGGCTGTCGGCGACCAAGGAGGGCAGCTGTCACTGTCGGCGCTTGCCTGAATGCCCTGGGAGGCCTTGGTTGCGGCCTGGGCTGCCGCATGGAGGGCCGAAGAGGCTGCGGCCTAGGCAGCCGCCTTGAGGACCAGAGACGGTTGCCGAAGGAAGGGAAGGGCGGCGGAGGTTTTGGTGGCGCGGGGGGGGGGGGGGGTGACTAGGGTAGGATATGGCAACTCCGATCTAGAACCTTTGCTCTGATACCATGTGTGAGAGAAATGAATGACTTAATTTATGAGAGGCCCTAAGGTTCTCTTATATAGGAGAGGAACCTATTGGGCAAATTACAAGAAGAGAATAAAAGAAATAGAAAATAAGCAAAGACAATAATGATGATAACAAATATCTCAACAGTACCCAAATAGAAAATGATGTTTATAATATTATATGTAACTTTAATACTTTGATATGATCACTTGCCATTATTCTAAGATTGGCAACAAGATTTAGCTTTTGGTTGGTTGAATACCTCCAATAGGAGGATTTTTGGGCTAAAAGAATTACTAGTTCGAAGGCTGTGACTATGAAGGTGTGGCTTCTTTCCCTGCTTTAAGTAATTCTTTCAATATACATGAAAATAAATAGAAATTTCATTAAAAATACATAGAGAATGTGAGGTGTTGTATTATATAAATTAAATAAGTTAGATGCCATTATATAT
Organism: Ottelia alismoides; assembly: GCA_037367405.1. NCBI lineage: Eukaryota > Viridiplantae > Streptophyta > Magnoliopsida > Alismatales > Hydrocharitaceae > Ottelia > Ottelia alismoides. The sequence continues at coordinate 99,398 of JAZKJV010003696.1, read as the reverse complement.
GACATATATGATACCCAAACAGAAAATGATTTTTATAATATTATATGTAACTATAATACTTTGATGTGATCACTTGCCCTTATTCTAAGATTGGTAGCAATATTTGGCTTTTGGTTGGCTGGATACCTCAAATGAGAGGGTTTTTAGGCTATAAGGAGCATTATTTCAAAGGCTGTGACTAGGGAAGGTATGGACTCTTTCCCTGCTTTGCGTAATCTAGTTGACATACAATGTGGTGGTGTTTTTCTAAGAGAGATCCTATGTCCAAAATGTTATTTAATTATATCGAGGATCTAGTTGGGTATTGACGTTTGTAGCTGATTACTGCTAAAATAAATTAGGGTGTGCTGTGTACCATCTTAGGACACACTCCTTTCTCGTCTAAAGAAAAAACATTGTATCTTCTATTACACAGGTCATAGAACTTGTACCCTTTTTAGTCTTTGGACATCCTTGTGGAGAAGAATACTTGTTTTTTACTCATAGAGTCCAAAGGTTTTCTTATATAGAAGAGAGAAACCTTAAGGGCCTGTTTGGTTGCAGGGTTGGGTAGGGTTGGCTTGGTCCAACCCGGGTTGGCCCTGCAACCAAACAGGGTTCTCCTCCTCACAGTTTACTATTCACAGGGGTACCCCTGCCCAACCCAACCCTGCCCAACCCTGCAACCAAACAGGCCCTAATGGATAAATTACATATTAGTATAAAAATGACATAACATAAAATTCTTCAACACTCACCCTCAAGTTGGAGCATAGATGTCGATAAGGCTCAACTTGGAACAACATCTCTAAAAGGATCCTCTGGCTAGAGCCTTGGTGAGTACGCCTACCATCTACTCACTAGAACTGACATAGGATGTAGAAATGAGACCCTTCTAGATCATATCTCGAGTGTAGTGACAACCTATATCGATATGCTTGGTTCGTTCAAGGAAGGCTGGATTGTTAGCAATGAACAGTTCGACTTGGTTGTCGCAATGCAGGTGCATAGGAAGAGGAACCTCAATGCCTAGGTCAGTCAGAACTGATCTAACCCACATCATCTCTGTGTTGCCTTGTGACATAGCTCTGTACTCTTATTCAGCACTCGACCGGATGACACTGTATGTTTCTTGCTTTCATGATACTAATGAGTTCCCTACAAATACTGCAAACTCAGAATTTGATTTCCTGTCCTTGGGACATCCTGCGTAGTCTGCATCTACAAAAGTTGTAACAGAAAGGGATGCGCCTCTGCTAAACAAAAGACCAGTGCCATGTGAGGTCTTCAGATACCTCAAAATCATATGGATTGCATCCATATGGGTCTCTCTTGGTTGCTCCATAAATTGACTCACTTTTCTTACTACAAAGGATATGTCTGACCTAGTGATGATCACATATAATAGCTTCCCAACTAGCTCCCTCTATATCCTCTTATCGACCTCATCAGTGTCATCATCATAGAACATCACGCTCGGGTCCATGGGAGTAGTGGTCGACTTGCAATCTACCATACATGTCTCTGATAGGAGATATGTAACATACTTCCTCTGGGTCATCACGAGACCTCGTTGGTTCCTGGCGAACTCCAGCCCACTGAAGTAGTACAGACTGCCAAAGTCCTTGGTCACAAACTGTTGACCTGGGAAAGCATTAGCTTCTTGAATCCCATGTAGATTGTCCCCTATAATGATGATGTCATCGATGTATCCCAATATAGCAATGGTGTGCTTCTGGGACCTCAGAACAAATAAGGAGTGATCTGCAGTGGATCTCACAAACCCCTTTTGTTCTATCACATCTAAGAGCTTCTGAAACCTTGCTTTTGGACTCTGCTTAAGGCCATAGACCGCCTTATGAAGTTTGCATGCCTTTTGAGACTCCCCTTCAGTAGCGAACCCAGGTGGTTGTTGCAAGTAGATTTCCTCCTGAAGATCACCATAAAGAAAGGCATTTGTCATGCCAAGCTGGTACAGAGGCCAGTCCCGTATGACAACGATAGAGAGAAGAACCCGAAGAGTGGAGTGTCGAGTTACTGGAGACAAAATGTCTTGATAGTCCACCCCATAGGTCTGGGTGAACCTGTGAGCTACAAGTCGTGCCTTGTAGAGATCAATGCTACCATCTCCTCGATTCTTTACATAAAACACCCACTTGCATCCTATAACAAACATGTCTGTGGGATCTGTAACAGTACTCCACGTGCCACGAGACCTTAAAGAAGCCATCTCTACTTCCATGGCCAGACGTCATTCGCTCTCCTTGAGTGACTCCTGATACATATGTGGGATTTCAACAACGGATAATCCCACAATAAATTTCCAGAAGTCTGGTGAAAGCTGCTCCAGAGACACCTGGCTTTCTATTGGATATTATGTAAAAGACTGTTTGCCTTTCCGCAAGGCAATGGACCACCCTAAACCGTTACCTACTAGTGGTTCTGGCTCAACCTGTATATCTGCGTGCTCATCGTGTACATCATGCACACCACTAGTCCATAAGTCAAAATCAACTTTTTTGGAATTTACCTGGGGCATGATAGATGTTTGGGAAGGAGTTGGAACAAGGAGTGCAGGCTGAGGTATATGTTTAGGTGGAGGTAGGAGAATAACAATATCCTTAGACTCATAGGGACTCATCCTGTCACCTGTAGGAGAGTAGTACATGATGGACTCAAAGGTGACGTCAGCACTGACATAATATTGTCGCTGTACAGGATCAAAACATCGATAAGCCTTCTGAGTGCGGGAGTAACCAACAAACATACATTTTACAGCTCGAGGAGCGACCTTTTCATGACCTAGACGTAGGATATAGACAAATGCCACACGCTCAAATACTCGTTGGGTAACAGACAAGAGTTCTTTATAAGGAAAAGCAAGACCAAATGGTGCCTTTTCACTCGAGATTGCGGAGGGCATCCGATTTATGAGATAACAAGCATTCGTCACAACATCACCCAAAAAGAATGTGGAGCCTGACTCGGCATGAGGAGAGTCCTGGTTATATCAAAAGAGAATTAATCAGATTAAATAATCTCACACTTGAATCCCCTTAAATTAGATTAAAATTTCCTCGAATAAATCTTCAAATATAATAATGGTTAGGGAAATATAATACAAATATGTCAAAATTTAGCCTATATTGGCCAGATTGAATCTCAAATAATGATCATCATCAAATGCTCTTTAATCAGTCCAAAGTATAGAATATGATAGAGCGTTCAACAAGCTTCAAAACAACATATTGTGCACTAAAATCGGAGTTCAGATGAAGAAGATATGCTCAAATGAAGTTCAGGGGACTGATGTGCAATAAAAATAAATCGTTTTCTTCCTAATTTAGTCCCTATATGACTTATCTGTAATTTCTAAAAGCCGCTTAGGCACCTCTGTAAATTATCCCCAGGCGTTGGGTATTTATGCAATTATCAAAAGGAGGCAGGGGCTTTGTGCAAAATACCCAGGTTGTAGAGGCTTATGTTATGATGTTATGTACCGTTTTTTATTTTCTGTTTAGTTTCTGGACTCTTATATATTTTACCCATGGGGTCTCTCTCTCTATATAAGAGAGCCTAGGGTTCCTTGAAATAATAGATTACTCATTTTCTCCAACATGGTATCAGAGCACAGGGTCTAACCCTAACCCTAGGGTTCTCCACCGCCGCCGGACCCTCTCTCCTCTCCTTCTCCACCTCGTCGCCCCTCCCCTCCTCCACCTCGCCGCCAAGGCCTCTCGGTAAGGGAAAGGGAGGTCCGACATCTCTATCTTCAACAGGAGAGGGCCACCAAACTTATGCATTTTTTTCATGTAAGAGACGGAGAGTGAATGGGAGACTATGCAACTTGAGTGCAACATGGGGGAGATTTTTAAGGAGGTGGAGGAAGGCAGAGGAGATCTGGAAGCTAGAACTAGTGTGTTTAAGGAAGAGGGTCCGAGTGGTGACGCCACTTTATCTGTGGTAGGTGTAGCCCTCGAGGGGGTAGTGATTGATCTGAGTTCATGGAAGGTGGGTTCACAGATAGATAAGGTGTTTGAATTAGAAGTTGCATGAGTAGTAGGAGTTCAAGTGGTGGGAGGCTCCCCACTATTTCCCAATGAAATTCCGGATATGGAACGTTCGCAGGCCTAGAGGATCGACGTGGCTTGTTTGTAGGAAACAAAGATAGATTCTTGGGATGTGATGAGGTGGAACTCAACCTTCAGGCCCCATCTTATGGATTTTAAGGCAACACCAGCTATTGGAAGCATCTGTGGGATATTGGTCGCTTGGAGTGGTGATATATTCGAAAACGTTGATGAGTAGATCTTTATATACTCGGTGTCGGTGATATTGCACAACAAGAGGGATCAGTCACGGTTGTTGGTGACGTCAATGTGTAGAGCTACGGGTGCCTCTCAGAACGCATAGTTATGGTCCGAACTGCGACATGTGAGGAGCAGTTTCCCAGGGTTGGCATGGATTGTGGGAGGACATTTCAACGACACATCGTACTCAGATGATAGACCTGGTGGAAGAGGGGTGCAGGATCCAGGTTCTAGGCCCGTTTGCTGAAATGGTGGAGGACATGTCAGTCGAGGATCTGGAGATGTTTCGCCTGGCATACATTACCTCTTTATCGCGTTCGCGGTCTGATCATATGTCATCGTGTCTGGACACATGCATTGGCAGAGGTGTATTTTCATATTTTAGATTTGAGTATTGTTAGATGCCAGAGGAGGGGTTTCGTGACATGGTGGCCACTTTTTGGAAGGATTTGGTTTTGGAAGGTACTGCTACTGTTAGACTTGTTTTGAAGCTGAATGAGTTGAGGAAGATGTTGATCGACTTCAAAAAGGACTCTCTTATTTCATGAGAGCAAAGGAGGACCCATGCTCAAGAGTAAGTGGCAAGTCTGGATGGATTAGAGAATTACAGGGAGTTGGATACTGATGAGCTAGAGAGTCGTGGGGTCGTTCAGATGATCTTGCAGGAGGATAGGAAGCACAAATTAGAGTGGAGGCAAAGGTCACGACATGAGTGAAGGAAGGGGATGCAAATACCAGGTTTTTCATGTTGTGGCAAATGGCAGAAGGAGGAATAGAATTCACTCCATTGATGTTGGGGGGAAGTGTTCAGTGAAGAGGATGAGATTACAAGGGCGATGACATATTATTTCAGGAGGGTGAGCATTTGAGCATGCGTACTCAACACTATGGATCGCAATGGCTTGGTCTAGGGGAGAACTGCATTGTTGACACTGATGTGGATTTCTTGATGCACTCTTTTGAGTTATTGAAGGTCTGTTTGAAAGTTTTTGCTCTAAACCCGGATGGTTGCCCTGGTCCGAATGGCTTTCCCATATTTTTCTTCCGTGAATTCAGGGACCTGGTCGTAGATGAGGTGATGGATCTAGTTGTGGAGTTTATTGAGGGTAATTCAGGGTTCGATCATCTTTAACTGATCCTTGATCTTCATGTTGCCAAAGAAGGATGTGGCCACAAGGGTGGAAGACTACCGCCATATTGCTCTATCAAATGCGATCTATCTGATTGTGGCCAAGGTGTTGGATGATAGGCTAAAGGGGATTCTGAACAAGATCGTCTCCCTGCTTAAAGTGCATTCTTACTGGGCAGGCAGCTGATGGATAGTGTTGTCCGGGCTTCTGAGATCGTGACTGATTGGAGGAGGAGGGGTTCGAAGGTAGTGGGTTGGAAGGTTGATTTATGGAGGCATATGACAATGTGGATTGGTTTTTCTATAGACTTCCCTATCTAGGAGAGGTTTCCTAGATCGGTGTATAACATGCATGAAGAGGTGTGTTACGACGGCTTCCTACAGGTTTTGGTGAATGGCCAATCGAGTGGGGGTTTATTCTAGTCGCAATGTCGTATTCGTCAGGGCAGCCCGTTGGATCCATTGCTTTTTGTTATCGTTGTGGATGCTTTGCCGGTTATGGTGGATAGGGTTGTGTCGGGAGGCATTTGCATGGAGTACAACAAGGAGGAGATTTCGGTGCCTATTCTTCAGTACACGGACGATACCATCCCGTTTGAGGAGGGGGAGCCGAGAGCTGCATGGGTCTACCTGCGATCCTTGATATCTTCGGGGATGTTTTTGGCTTGAAGCTCAACATGCTTAGTTGGAATTTGTGCCTTTCAGTCTGGGGGAGGAAGAGGATGGGAGATGTGGAGACTGGGTGAGATTACTTCGTAGGGAGCTGCCTATGAGACACCTTGGTGTTCCTGGTTCTTTGGAGGATGCGATTGGCGGATTGGTTACCGATCATCGAGCATGGAGCAACTGTTGGCAAGATGGAGATATGTTTGTCTTTCCCATGGTGGTAGGTTGGTTCTTTTGAGGTCGGTCCTTTCGGCTATCCCTATTTTTTTCCTGTCTGCTAGGATCCTTTCTGTGGTGATTCAGAAGATGCTCGAGTGCATCATGAGATGATTTTTCTGGTCATCTTTAAAACGATCGAATGGAGTGCCTCTTGTTGATTGGGGAACGATGTCTTCTTCGAAGGATGATGGCAGTCTTGGAGTGCATAGTCTGGGAGATGAATAAATCCCTACTTAGTAAGTGGATTGCACGTATCTAGGGGGAATACAACAATTCTTGCCTGTGAGATTGTGTTCTACTTAAGTGAATATATGAGGTGGGGACGAGCCCAGGGGTCTTTGGACATGCACCCTCTTTTTTCTGGAGAGGTGTTTGCAGGGTGGTGCGGGAGATTCGTTCATTCCTGAGATCGATCTTGGGCGATGGTATGTGCTTCAAGTTATGTGTTGATGAATGGAGTGAGTGTGGTGTGATAGGGGTACATTTTTCGAGGTTGATGGCACTTAGCAGTTGACTAGAACTGTTTTGTGGCGAAATTGTGAGATGACCACTCTTTCTTTCCCAACTACGGATCCATATTGTCTGATCAGCGAGTGAGTGGGCCGATGGTGTTGTTGCAAGAGCTAGAGGATGTTGGCGGACCCACAAAGGGACGAGATTAGTGGAGCTGGTATGATGGATCCTTGTTGATGAGGAAATCCTATAAGGTCCTGAAGGGCTCTATGGTGTTTGACCCTGGAAGGTGTGTGGCTGATTGTAATAGAATACAGAAATGGAAAATTCCGATGTGTGAAAGTGTTTATGTGGCTATTTTGGAGGGGGGAGATTGCTGACTGGAGATAGACTTGCATGACTCACTCAAACGGGGGGCCTGACATGCTGTCGTTGTCACAATAATATGGGTGTGCGGACCACCTCTTCTTCGATTGTGGAAGTTTGGTTGAGGCTTGGGAGTTGTTTGGGAGTACCTCGACATCAACTTATGGGGTAACGACCTTTTAGGAGTCCATTGGCATGGACTAGCATGTGGTAGAAAATGATTGTGCAAGTAGTGTGGCAATGATTTGGGCTATTTGGCTAGCCAGAAACGAGGCGCTCATGTCATGAGCATATTTACGTGGAAAAGGTGGTAGCGCACGCTAGGACTCAAGTTGAATTTTGGCAATTGTAATGTCCTGCGTGTATCTCTTGTAATAGACATATAATTATTATTTTATGATTAATGGTGAAGTTTTTTAGCATACGTCTATATGCTGAAGGCCTTTTTTTCTTTAAAAATCAATAAGGTTTGAAATATTGAAATAAATACCATATTAGAAAGCTACTGATATATATATATATGAGAAGCATTGCCTATGCTGGTGCAAATTTTGGAAATATCTCAAAAAAAAAGTTATTTTCTCGCATGTAAAGATAATCCTGGTCGTTTGAACAATAATTCTCATACAAAATCACCCTTGTAGGCATGCGACCCTAAACTTGTCAATTTTGTTCCGAAAATATCCTCTCTCAACCGGTAATTAGGGACTCCTCAACTGCTTTCTTCAATTGCTTCTCAATGCAAGATGTCCACGTCACTTCCCAGCAATTTCCACGTGGACTCTCTCTGAAGTAAAAGACCATACTAGTGTCCATTCGTTCCGAGCATACAACACACAACAACGAGAGTGGTCTCTCAAGAAATCAAGAAGCACGGACTCGGAGCTAATTCCATCGGAGGAACTTGTTTTTCTTTCTAGGGTTACGAGGGGAACCATCCAATAGCACTCTCTACAATCTCATCTCACAGCATCCTCCTACTCCGAGCTAATTCCAAATATGATCTCAGCCTGGTGGAGCGAAATACAAGGAGCGAGGCAGGCCGTGGAGGGAGAGAGCATCATGTTTGAAGCAGCTACAATGGCAACTGCGATGGCAGCTGATCTCGGACCAGAGTTTGTTAAGATGTCTGGAAGAGCGGTCAAGAAGCTCTCCGATGTGAGAAATGGGGTACAATGGGCGGAGACAACATCACGGATAATCGGCGGCATCTTGAAAGATGCGAGAAGCGGGGATCTGAGTGGCGGTGCGACGGTCGCGTGCTTGTTAAATGAGCTCGAAGGGATACAGCGTGAAGGAGAGAGGATCACGACGGAGTACAGGAGAAAATTCGGCGTGAAGACCGGGGAGAGGTGGCTCAATAGCATTTTCAAACCCATTTCGCTCTCATCCATAGGAGACGATGTCAACAATATGAAGAGAAGACTGGATGCCTTCAAGGAGTCCGTAGATATTGTCAATGCTTTAGGCATTTCCATGTCACGAGCTCAGTCTCTCCGAAGAAGACGATGCTGTTGCTTCGTTTCTCCTGCATTGATCCCCTGAACTCTGTAACGTCCGGGTTTCAACAAACCCGATCTCATCCGATTTGGGGTCCAATGAACCCAATAACATTGTCGGTCAATACTAAACAACCTAAAACGATCAACTGGTTGTGAATCAAAAGTCGTTCGGACGAAATCGACCAAAAATCGGTCGCTTCGTAATGCGCGCCGCAAAAAGCCGCGACGCAAATTCAGAAACCGCAAAACGAACCGAGACCATCATTAGATCCGATTCGACGACACGAGACCAACGGAATCGACCGTTCGTCAATCGGAGGTCGTTTGATATTTTTAAAATACAAAATTTAGTCTTAGACAAAAGCCGTATCCGAAAATTTCGGGTATTCGAAACTCGACCGAAAGTATATCAATATTATACTCATATTGATCGTCATTCTGAGACGAACAAATCGAGATATCACGCGTCTAATTCGGAGATTCAATGTGCGATTGAGCATGATTTTGGTATCTCAATGAGAGAGATAATAGAAAGAAAGAAATATATAAATAAATAAAAATTAAATTTACTTAATTCAATTCCAGCTCACGTCTGCACTACAGTTGGCACTGTCTGCCTCTCCATTTGGCAGAAAATAAATGCCTCCCACCTCTTATAAATACCCAACTTTACTCCTCTTTGCACTTCCCGTTTTTTTCTCCCAAAACTTTCAATCCTTCTCAGCCGAAGGTCTTTTTTTTTTTTTCTCTCCCTCTGAATTCCAGCAGTTCTACTGCTGTTCTCCTGGAAGTTGCAACTGCTGCAACCAATCCATGATACTCCAGGTTCAAGCACCAACTGGAGTTGCTCCAAGGTAGCTAGCTGCCCTGCTATTCTTGATACCAATGTATGCTGCTGTGTACTGCTCAAAAAAAAAAACAACCATTCTAACTGCTGAAAGACATCTTCTCCTCCCCTGTTACTGCATGCAAACTCATCTTCTTCAATTAGGGGTTGCATGCAAGGTTTGATCATCAATTTGACACCCAAAATAGGTACAGTCCCCACCCCTCTCTTGCTGCCCTCTTTGTTTTTATTCAAATGGGTCCCTGGTTTATTGATTCTCTATTTTTATGCTCATTTAAATGCTGAGTATATGTGATAGCAGAATCTGTCCTTGTCAAATGTTGGCTTGTTCAGTGCCCAGTTATGGACCTTCTGCATGATTGCTTGATTTGAAGATCAAGGTACAATCCCCCTGCCTTCCTTTGCTGCCATGCATGGATTTTTCCACAAATTTTGCTTCCTTTAAAGAACAATCTTATAGTTGTTTGTTGAAACCATGAAACTGCATGTTCATGATTTCCATCTTAGAAATCTAAAACTAATGTACACTCTCTAGCCTCCTATTTGCTGCCTTTCAAGTAATATTAAGACCCATGTTTAAAATCCCTCTCATTCATTATCCAATTGCCTTCCTTATCTATTTAGCAAAAAAAAAAAGAAAATATCATTTGATGCTGTAACCTGGATACTTTAAGCACATGCAATCAGTTAGTTTTATATTTAAATTAAAAATATTTGCTGAAATCTGGGTACTGGTATTAAGGATGAGTGTGAAAATGCTCGAGGATGAAGCTTCAATAGAAGTGGTCCTCCAGTAAGACCTAAGGAGATGTTGCATCACGTCAGACAATTTATATACAATCCTTTACGTTCATTTCTGGTGAAACTTATCATTACATACATGCATCTAGTTTTGTTGACAAATGTGAGACGTACGACACCATTTGAATTTTCAGAATTTGGTTGAGAGCATTATCATTCCAAAATAGTGCATGTCCTGGATAATGATCAAGGAGGGTGAACTGACCTCATTTCGAAACCACGTGCAGTAAAGTGACTCCAATCAAATAGATATCGGGAGGAAATGAATTTTAGCTTCTAAACATTAGGGTCTTGTTACTGGAAGAAAGTATCATATTCATACCATGCACAAATTATTCTTTTCTTTGACGTCCAGAATGCCTCTGTAGATCTAAAATGAGTAGAGTAATTTAATAAGATAAATGAAATTCAGAGTTTGTTTGGAATATAGATCCCCTTCACAACCAGCATTTTTCCTCTTCAAGTATATCAACTTTTTATTAAAGATGAAATTTCCCCATCAAGTTTAGTTGTCTTAATTATATATGTCGTTAGTTCCATGTTGAAGTTATGACAATACAAGAATATAAACCTTCGATAGTCTCAACCTCTTCCCATGAGTACTGAATTATAAATCAAGAAGTTTTATAAGCAAAATCAACAACATTGACGGAGAATATATACCATGGACCGTCATCATACATGTCTAGTAGATGTGTAGTCTCGATCATAATTAAGACAATAAAATAAGGACTAGATATGAAGTCTTTTGTAACATCATGTGAGAAGAGAATTCAGCCATCACTACAATTATTTTTTTTCTTGTGGCAATGTTGTCATGGATGTCCTGTAATCCATACAATGGCTCTGAGTTTAGAATTTTCCATAAAACTCTTGAAGTAGTTCTCCTCACAATCAGCGATATCAATAAGATTGTTAACCAAAAGATCTAGATCCGTAAAGTATATCACAGAAAGGATTGAGAAAAGAATGAATAATCGGGAAAGTGAATGTGACGGTGAATGAGTAATGACAATTAATAGTGCCGATCATGGTGATCTTTACCATGATCGTGCGAGGGCGCGGTGACCCTCAGCTGGGCGGGAGAATAGGAAGCTCAGTTAGGGCAGCGGCCGCTTAATGCGCGGGTCTAGGATCCCAGTCCTCTTTCGATTTTTACGTGAGCTCACAGTGTTTTTTTCGCCTCGTTGGGATCCCGACTTTGGACCAGTTCCGCTGACCCTGTTTTTAGGATACCCAGGCGGGGGATCCTGGTTTTTCAGTTTTATGTACGAGCTCGGTTGCCCGTTACCGGTCGGGCTGTTTTCTAGAGCGACTTTTCCGGGAAGTCCCTCTCACCCGTCTCAGTGGCGTAGTTGGGGAATAGACCTATCCCTCTATTGGACCGTCCTTCCAACTAGAGGGCGAGACGGAAGAGCCTTTTGTTGGCTTCTTCACCGCTTGAGTTTTTCTTTCGCCAACAGACTTGGCGATTCTACATCCACATCATCCATATCTACATCTAAAACATCGAGAGTTACATCTGAGAGAGTACAATTAAGGTTTGGAGGAAATAATAATTAAGATTAAGTTGATTGGAGGTGACTTTAATTTGATTCAAAATCTCATTAAGCTAGTGGACGTGTTGGGAACTTAGTTAGGATGCATTATACAACACCGCATGCCTACGGAGGCACCCCAACCCTAAGGTACTTATAAATACCTTAGAGTCATAGTGTGAGGTTACACACAGACCAAGACCACAGACTATCCACTAACTTAAAAGGAGTAAATAGAATTAAGGATCAAATTCATCATCATCATATCAGTCCATTATCGAAAACCATGACATGATCTCAATGACAAGAAAGTAGCATTTACATGTGCCATCAAGTTCCGCAACATGATCTCCAAGACCCAAAATCATGATCTTATAACACAGGAAACCATTATATGTTATAGTTGTCATCTAAACTTTATATAAATATATATGTGAAGAATGAGAAAAAGGGGTGAACCGATTAGCTACATGCCAAACAGTTGAAAACCTTTTTACTTATGCAAGTAGATGTAAATTATACTTGTTCCACCTTTCTACTTGCTCTCTTTTGCACATAATAAATTACTTGTCATTTATTTTTAAAAACTACGGAATTGTATTCACAATTGTGACTCCTTTTCTTCCTTGCACGCATGGCAGGAAAGGAGTCTGTTGTTCAGTAGCTATACAGGGTTCCATGAGATAGAGTTTATACTAGAAGGTATGTGTTTTTGTGTCAAGTTTTTGTCCTGTTATTAATGTAATATGCTTATTTTCTCTTCAGTCAGATTTTTGGGATATACTGTATGTACTGTCAGACTTTGTACATGTTAAATATATAAAAGTTAATGAAATGAGATTTTGGTGACAATTGTTCTATGAACTTGTGGTTATGAATGTTTATGTGAATGTCAGATGAAATTATTTCATTCGTGAAAAATTTTCCCCGTACTTTCAGTTACTTAATGCGATATTAATGAATGTTGTAACGCGAAATGTGTGATTAACGGGTACCCGGATCTTAGGGGTTTCACAATTTGGTATCAGAGCAGTGGTACCCCGATACGCACATTCGCAGTATTTCAATTCCGATCGCATTGAGTTCTCGGATAGCGGCAGTCTTTCGACTTGTCGTGAGTCCGAGAAGGGAAATACGACATTCAGATTCAATCACCACAGCTGTCACCAATTTCATTAATTTTCATATTATATCCCAAGAAGAGAAAAACATATATCATATTATCTGCGAACCATTGATTTTATGACTAATAAATGGTTCTCATGCAGAGCCATGTCATCCCGACCAGACCGGGAGATGACTAACAAACTAGCACACATACTGACTACTCGTATCGACCTTTCCATAGTCTATTTGATTCTAGTGTGACACATTATTTTCTTACTTCGAGGCTAATTGCTTCTTTAGGTAGAGTCGCAGAGACTCTCTTCTTCATATCACATTCAAGGGCCAGGTGGCCAGCTGGTTGTCATTTCTCTGATAGTTAGGCACTTGCTCGTACTGATTGGCGGACACGAGATGCTCACATATTGTCTACTTCTATAACTTGATGAGTTCGACTTGATTCTTGGCATGGATTGGTTATCTGCTCATCATGCACTTGTTGATTGCTTTAGGGAGACAGTTGTCTTCAGAATTCCAGATTACCCGAGTTCACTTCTGAGGGTATTGTACATGACTCCACCATGGAGTACATTTCAGTGTTGCGAGCTCAACAACTTGTTGACCAGGGTTGCGATTCATACCTTGCATTTGTTCGGGAGGTATCTGATCAGGAACCGATGATACATGACATTCGAGTAGTATCCGAATAACCAGATGTGTTTCTTGATGAGCTACCAGGATTACCTCCTGAGAGAGAGATCGAGTTCGAGATCACATTACTACCAGACAACCAACCAATCTCGATAACTCCATATCGCATGGCACCAGCTGAGTTGCGGGAGCTGAATGTGCAGTTACAGGAGTTACTTGATTTGGGATTCGTGAAGCCGAGCACTTCACCTTGGGGTGCTCCGGTTCTATTTGTCAAGAAGAAGGATGGATCCATGAGACTGTGTATTGACTACATGCAACTGAACAAGAGAACAGTGAAGAACCGTTATCCTTTGCCACGTATCGATGATTTGTTTGACCAGCTCTAGGGATCTTCGGTTTTCTCGAAGATCGATCTTCGCTCCGGCTATCATCAGCTGAGGATTCGCGAGTCGGATATTCCAAGGGTTGCCTTCAGGACTCGCTATGGACACTACGAGTTTGTGGTGATGCCGTTTGGGCTCACCAATGCACCTGCGGCTTTCATGGACATGATGAATCGTATCTTCCATCCATACTTGGGCAAGTTTGTAGTGGTATTCATCGATGATGTGCTCATCTACTCACGGAATGAGTGGGATCATGCGAATGATCTACGAATTGTTTTGGATACATTGAGGGAGCACAAGCTATATGCCAAGTTGAGCAAGTGTGAGTTCTGGTTATCCCAGGTCTCGTTTCTCGGGCATGTCATTTCTGGAGCAGGCATTGCAGTTGATCCTGCAAAAAAATAGATGCAGTTATGTCTTGGGAGCAACCCAAGACTGTCACACAGACTCGGAGCTTCCTCGAATTAGCGGGCTATTACAGACAGTTTGTCAATGGATTTTTCACGTATTATTCGCCCTTTGACACGACTGATACAGAAGGGAGTTCCATTCAATTGGGACGATTCGTGCGAACAGGCCTTCAGGACACTGAAGGAGAGAATGACTACAGTGCATATTCTTGCTCTTCCTTCAGGCACTCAGGACTATGCAGTCTACACAGATGCATCTGGATAAGGTCTAAGAGCTGTATTGATGTAGAGAGGTCAGGTGATTGCTTACGCGCCACGATAATTGAGACCGCATGAACGAAACTACCCCACCCATGACTTGGAGTTGACGGTAGTTGTCTTCGCCTTGAAGATCTGGCGCCACTATCTTTATGGGGTGAACTTCGAGATTTTCACCGATCATAAGAGTCTGAAGTACATCTTTGATCAGAAGGAGCTGAACATGAGACAGCGCAGATGGCTCGAGCTACTGAAGGATTATGATTGCACGATCTCTTACCATCCTGGTAAGGGAAACGTGGTGGTTATTGCACTTAGCAGGAGAGCTCATGCAGAGGGTACGATGAACTGGCTATATACATGGGATATGCTCGCATCATTGATTGATTGGCATCCTCCGGAGAGTGCATCCATTTCTACTTCCATGCCTCCACGATTTAGCAGTCTTTGGGATCACATTGTTGAGGGCCAGAAGACAGATCCATGGATTCAAGATAGATACATGCGTGTCATCAAGGACGAGGTTGATGATTCTGTTGTGGCAGAGTCTATTTTATGGAAGGCAGGATGGGTCGTAGTACCCAACGACGAGCAGCTGCGCAACGATATTCTTGATGAAGCACACAGTTCACGATTATCTATTCATCCAGGTAGCACCAAGATGTATCGTGATCTGCGTCGACATTTCCGGTGGGATGGAATGAAGAGTGATGTGGCGCAGCATGTCAGCAGATGCATGACATGTCAGATGGTCAAGGCTGAGCACAGGAGACCACTAGGATTACTGCAGTCTTTCCCCATTCCCAAGTGGAAATGGGAGAGTATTTATATGGATTTTGTCACCGGTTTGCCGAAGACACCAGGTGGCCATGACTCCATTTGGGTTGTTGTTGTTGACATGTTGACCAAGTCATCCCATTTCATACCTGTCAACATGACTTACACTCCATCCAAATTGTCCAGGCTATATGTGCAGAATATCATCAGGCTATATGGTATACCACGCGAAGTGGTGTCTGATATGGACTCACGATTTACTTCATATTATTGGCATCAGTTCATATCAGCACTACAGACAGAGCTGAAGATGAGTTCTGCATATCATCCGCAGGCAAATGGGCAGAGTGAGCGGACCATTCAGACACTCGAGGGTCTACTTCGTGCATGCACATTGGAGTGGAAAGGGTCCTAGAAGGACCATCTGTCATTAGTGGAATTCACGTACAACAACAGCTATCATTCCAGTATCGGCATGGCACCATTCGAAGCCCTATATGAGCGGAGATGCCTCACACCTCTCAGTTGGCGTGAGGTAGGTGATCATGCTCTATATTCTGTAGATCTCTTGGAGGAGACCGCGAGAGTTGTTGATCTTGTGAGACGGAGGTTTCTGACGGCACAGAGTCACCAGAAGAGCTATGCAAACCGTCGGAGAAGAGATTTGGAGTTTCAGGTATCCAATCTTCTTCTCTTTCCTTTATTACAAAATTTACTTAACCTCATATTAATAACATTCCTATTAATTATAGATTGGAGATTGAGTATTCCTCTGTGTATCTCCCATGAAGGGAGTGCAGAAATTTGGCGTTCGTGGCAAGCTGGCGCTGCGATATGTGGGTCCATTTGAGATTCTTGCAAGAGTGGGGAAGGTGGCCTACCGAGTAGCCCTTCCTCCACATCTATCAGCGATTCATGATGTCTTCCACGTATCCAACTTGAGGAAGTATGTGCACGATCCTCGACACATTATCAGTTATGAGAATCTTGATGTAGAGCCGGATCTGACTTATGACGAGAAGCCAGTCCAGATACTTGACCGTGCTGTGAAGAAGCTTCGCAACAAAGAGATTTCATTGGTCAAGGTTTTGTGGCACCGACACAGCGTCGAAGAAGCGACGTGAGAGACCGAAGCCGACATGCGGGCACGATTCCCGCAACTTTTCTGAGGTAATAGTCAAAACAAGCCTTTGTAATTATATATATGTTAAATGAATATGGCTTGTTTTCTCTTTGAGGTTTTTATGGGTTGAAAACCCTTTGAGGTTTTTATGGCAATATGTCATCCAAACCAAACACCTAATGACCTTGACCCGAGTCTCGAGGACGAGACTCCCTTTGAGGTTTTTATAATTGTAACGTCCGGGTTTCAACAAACCCGATCTCGTCCGATTTGGGGTCCAATGAACCCAATAACATTGTCGGTCAATACTAAACAACCTAAAACGATCAACTGGTTGTGAATCAAAAGTCGTTCGGACGAAATCGACCAAAAATCGGTCGCTTCGTAATGCGCGCCGCAAAAAGCCGCGACGCAAATTCAGAAACCGCAAAACGAACCGAGACCATCATTAGATCCGATTTGACGACACGAGACCAACGGAATCGACCGTTCGTCAATCGGAGGTCGTTTGATATTTTTAAAATACAAAATTTAGTCTTAGACAAAAGCCGTATCCGAAAATTTCGGGTATTCGAAACTCGACCGAAAGTATATCAATATTATACTCATATTGATCGTCATTCTGAGACGAACAAATCGAGATATCACGCGTCTAATTCGGAGATTCAATGTGCGATTGAGCATGATTTTGGTATCTCAATGAGAGAGATAATAGAAAGAAAGAAATATATAAATAAATAAAAATTAAATTTACTTAATTCAATTCCAGCTCATGTCTGCACTACAGTTGGCACTGTCTGCCTCTCCATTTGGCAGAAAATAAATGCCTCCCACCTCTTATAAATACCCAACTTTACTCCTCTTTGCACTTCCCGTTTTTTCTCCCAAAACTTTCAATCCTTCTCAGCCGAAGGTCTTTTTTTTTCTCTCTCCCTCTGAATTCCAGCAGTTCTACTGCTGTTCTCCTGGAAGTTGCAACTGCTGCAACCAATCCATGATACTCCAGGTTCAAGCACCAACTGGAGTTGCTCCAAGGTAGCTAGCTGCCCTGCTATTCTTGATACCAATGTATGCTGCTGTGTACTGCTCAAAAAAAAAAAACAACCATTCTAACTGCTGAAAGACATCTTCTCCTCCCCTGTTACTGCATGCAAACTCATCTTCTTCAATTAGGGGTTGCATGCAAGGTTTGATCATCAATTTGACACCCAAAATAGGTACAGTCCCCACCCCTCTCTTGCTGCCATCTTTGTTTTTATTCAAATGGGTCCCTGGTTTATTGATTCTCTATTTTTATGCTCATTTAAATGCTGAGTATATGTGATAGCAGAATCTGTCCTTGTCAAATGTTGGCTTGTTCAGTGCCCAGTTATGGACCTTCTGCATGATTGCTTGATTTGAAGATCAGGGTACAATCCGCCTGCCTTCCTTTGCTGCCATGCATGGATTTTTCCACAAATTTTGCTTCCTTTAAAGAACAATCTTATAGTTGTTTGTTGAAACCATGAAACTGCATGTTCATGATTTCCATCTTAGAAATCTAAAACTAATGTACACTCTCTAGCCTCCTATTTGCTGCCTTTCAAGTAATATTAAGACCCATGTTTAAAATCCCTCTCATTCATTATCCAATTGCCTTCCTTATCTATTTAGCAAAAAAAAAAAAAGAAAATATCATTTGATGTTGTAACCTGGATACTTTAAGCACATGCAATCAGTTAGTTTTATATTTAAATTAAAAATATTTGCTGAAATCTGGGTACTGGTATTAAGGATGAGTGTGAAAATGCTCGAGGATGAAGCTTCAATAGAAGTGGTCCTCCAGTAAGACCTAAGGAGATGTTGCATCACGTCAGACAATTTATATACAATCCTTTACGTTCATTTCTGGTGAAACTTATCATTACATACATGCATCTAGTTTTGTTGACAAATGTGAGACGTACGACACCATTTGAATTTTCAGAATTTGGTTGAGAGCATTATCACTCCAAAATAGTGCATGTCCTGGATAATGATCAAGGAGGGTGAACTGACCTCATTTCGAAACCACGTGCAGTAAAGTGACTCCAATCAAATAGATATAGGGAGGAAATGAATTTTAGCTTCTAAACATTAGGGTCTTGTTACTGGAAGAAAGTATCATATTCATACCATGCACAAATTATTCTTTTCTTTGACGTCCAGAATGCCTCTGTAGATCTAAAATGAGTAGAGTAATTTAATAAGATAAATGAAATTCAGAGTTTGTTTGGAATATAGATCCCCTTCACAACCAGCATTTTTCCTCTTCAAGTATATCAACTTTTTATTAAAGATGAAATTTCCCCATCAAGTTTAGTTGTCTTAATTATATATGTCGTTAGTTCCATGTTGAAGTTATGACAATACAAGAATATAAACCTTCGATAGTCTCAACCTCTTCCCATGAGTACTGAATTATAAATCAAGAAGTTTTATAAGCAAAATCAACAACATTGACGGAGAATATATACCATGGACCGTCATCATACATGTCTAGTAGATGTGTAGTCTCGATCATAATTAAGACAATAAAATAAGGACTAGATATGAAGTCTTTTGTAACATCATGTGAGAAGAGAATTCAGCCATCACTACAATTATTTTTTTTCTTGTGGCAATGTTGTCATGGATGTCCTGTAATCCATACAATGGCTCTGAGTTTAGAATTTTCCATAAAACTCTTGAAGTAGTTCTCCTCACAATCAGCGATATCAATAAGATTGTTAACCAAAAGATCTAGATCCGTAAAGTATATCACAGAAAGGATTGAGAAAAGAATGAATAATCGGGAAAGTGAATGTGACGGTGAATGAGTAATGACAATTAATAGTGCCGATCATGGTGATCTTTACCATGATCGTGCGAGGGCGCGGTGACCCTCAGCTGGGCGGGAGAATAGGAAGCTCAGTTAGGGCAGCGGCCGCTTAATGCGCGGGTCTAGGATCCCAGTCCTCTTTCGGTTTTTACGTGAGCTCACAGTGTTTTTTTCGCCTCGTTGGGATCCCGACTTTGGACCAGTTCCGCTGACCCTGTTTTTAGGATACCCAGGCGGGGGATCCTGGTTTTTCAGTTTTACGTACGAGCTCGGTTGCCCGTTACCGGTCGGGCTGTTTTCTAGAGCGACTTTTCTGGGAAGTCCCTCTCACCCGTCTCAGTGGCGTAGTTGGGGAATAGACCTATCCCTCTATTGGACCGTCCTTCCAACTAGAGGGCGAGACGGAAGAGCCTTTTGTTGGCTTCTTCACCGCTTGAGTTTTTCTTTCGCCAACAGACTTGGCGATTCTACATCCACATCATCCATATCTACATCTAAAACATCGAGAGTTACATCTGAGAGAGTACAATTAAGGTTTGGAGGAAATAATAATTAAGATTAAGTTGATTGGAGGTGACTTTAATTTGATTCAAAATCTCATTAAGCTAGTGGACGTGTTGGGAACTTAGTTAGGATGCATTATACAACACCGCATGCCTACGGAGGCACCCCAACCCTAAGGTACTTATAAATACCTTAGAGTCATAGTGTGAGGTTACACACAGACCAAGACCACAGACTATCCACTAACTTAAAAGGAGTAAATAGAATTAAGGATCAAATTCATCATCATCATATCAGTCCATTATCGAAAACCATGACATGATCTCAATGACAAGAAAGTAGCATTTACATGTGCCATCAAGTTCCGCAACATGATCTCCAAGACCCAAAATCATGATCTTATAACACAGGAAACCATTATATGTTATAGTTGTCATCTAAACTTTATATAAATATATATGTGAAGAATGAGAAAAAGGGGTGAACCGATTAGCTACATGCCAAACAGTTGAAAACCTTTTTACTTATGCAAGTAGATGTAAATTATACTTGTTCCACCTTTCTACTTGCTCTCTTTTGCACATAATAAATTACTTGTCATTTATTTTTAAAAACTACGGAATTGTATTCACAATTGTGACTCCTTTTCTTCCTTGCACGCATGGCAGGAAAGGAGTCTGTTGTTCAGTAGCTATACAGGGTTCCATGAGATAGAGTTTATACTAGAAGGTATGTGTTTTTGTGTCAAGTTTTTGTCCTGTTATTAATGTAATATGCTTATTTTCTCTTCAGTCAGATTTTTGGGATATACTGTATGTACTGTCAAACTTTGTACATGTTAAATATATAAAAGTTAATGAAATGAGATTTTGGTGACAATTGTTCTATGAACTTGTGGTTATGAATGTTTATGTGAATGTCAGATGAAATTATTTCATTCGCGAAAAATTTTCCCCGTACTTTCAGTTACTTAATGCGATATTAATGAATGTTGTAACGCGAAATGTGTGATTAACGGGTACCCGGATCTTAGGGGTTTCACAAACTCTGTACAGATCCTGCTGGATGATATCATTGTTTTTTCTTCTGAAGAATGTAAATATCATTCTTATCTTGTAAATCAATTAGATCATGCGCATTCTTTACTATTCTTTACTCCTTGTGTAAAACTTTCACATCAAAAATAAGGCCAGGAATTGTATGATTTTGAAAGAAATATGAAAAAATCGGATCTTCATCTTTTGGATAAAATGCCTGTTGTCCAACGAATTAGCCATCTTATGCTTAAAAAAACCATCTGTCTTTGACATTTTCGAATTATAGAAAGACAGAATATGATAGTTTATTCAATGGCAAGAACTTGGAATACATAATTCTCGAGTTGAAAACATGCTCTCCTATAAAAACAATTTGGTCACTGTGAGCTGAACCTCCTTTTATAATAAAAAAAAGTGATACCATTTCAAACATCTAAAATCTCACAGCCCATTCCCCTCTCATCATCTCCAATGGGCTGCAAGAATTACCCCCAAACGCATCCTACGTAGGTCCTCTGAAAGAACAACGGCAACCACTCCCTCCCGCCCCCTCCAAATACATACTTGACCCGTCCTCCCCGTCGTAGACTTCTCTGGTAATCCTCAAGAAGAAATGAGATTCCTCTAAACGAAACCTGGAGATGGTCCCAAGACATCACATAATTTTAAAGAAGGAACCCAATCGATAAACTGTTGTTGGATTGAAGTACCGGGAACATAAGAAACTAAGACATGAATTGGGTAAATGAAAATGGAAAGTAGATGTTTTCCGAGGGTTCTAAAGGATCCGCTTTTTCTACCCCGGTTTCTCTCAAATCAACACTTCAACCACCATCTCCATAGACCCTTCCTTTGATGTCGCTTTCCCTGCAATTAGTACAAGAACCTCCACTTCGACCTCATTATCAACCTGTACATATTTCAAAATAATATTGTTCATTCTTGCCGGGTCTCGTGTCAAGAGCGAAAGTATAATCCTTCAGTATGCACGCCTCCCCATTCCCCTCCCTCCCATCACTGCCCCTCCCTGTCGTCGTCAATTCCTCCACTAGGAAAAATTAACCCTCGAGGTAAAATTGCATAAATGCTCCCAAAATTTTGTCCCTTTGTAGGGATGCCCTTGCACTGCCCAAGGTGGGACCCCCAAACCCCCACATATTCACCCCACATACCATTTTACAATCCATATATGATAGCAAATCACCGACCCATCAAATCACACCACCCTTGCCACCCACGTAAAACAAAACCCACACCCACTTATCCCTACTGCGCCCATGTGGCTAAACCTTTCATACCCTCCTACCCTCCCTTTGAAGCCGAAGGGATGCAAACCCTTACCCAATCGCCATCCCCAACCCAACTCCTATTCAAGGACGACATCCAAGCGAGTGCGAGACTGCTCCACCTCGATTGACATCCCCTCCTCGCAACCCACACAATCCATTCGTTACCACCGCTTGCTTTAAATGCCTTAAACACAACCATTTAAAGTGTCGCTGCCATAATGCCTTCACCTGCCCTGCCCTCAGCCAACCCCTATGTCCACCCACAATCCACCAAAACGTTGAACCCTCACAAACGCGTAAGCATACCTCCTCACCCACCATGCAACACCAAGTGTATGTTCCCATGACCATTGGAGCAAAACCCTCCGTAGCTGAACGTTGTCCTTTGGCCCCTCGATCGATTGATCCTTCCTCATGCGCGGAAGTTATCATCAACCCCATCTCGCGGGCCAAGGTCTACTCGGAATCCATTCTCCCAAGCGTTGGTTGCTCCGTTGTCTCATCCTTGAGTTTTCAAGGAGATCTCCTCTTTCGATTGGGACAAAAATCCCCTCATTGATGAGTTTGGGGAAGATGCCTTCTTCCTTTTTAGGAAAATCTCAGAACACCTATTGAAAGTGGAGGTGGCCATCGAGAAAATGTATAACAACCTAGTCGCCACATCAATGACTTCATTAAACAAAGTCATCATTTGCTTCTACAGATGGTCTCCCTTCTATGGAGCAAAGCGCATTGAAGACATCAACCCTTTTAGCCGGTGGTTATTGGCCTCCCCCCACCACCGTTAATCGTGCATCCTTAACAACCTCACCAAAAACTTCAGCAAGTTGTTAGCCTTCAAAGTTCCCTCGCTCTTACAAGACTCCAACAATGCATCATAGCCAAGTTGTAAGTTGACATCCCCAAGGTTCAGGCCATCCTGAAGGGGATCGAAGTCATCATGACAGATGGCATCTTTGGAGCCACTTTTTACCCAATCAACAAGTTCCACAAAGTAGCCTTCCACCCACTACGACATCCTCCCCCAATCGAAAACACCACATACAACATCCTGGGTCACAAATACATACCAAATGAGCAACCACAAAAATCTTCCCTCACCTGGAATAGAGAATCAGGTACCTCACCATCGATTTTCAAACTCATGCCGGCGGGGTTCGACTTATGTCCTAATGTCACGTGGTAGAAAGCACAGATTGACATGCTGCCATTCCCCACAAACCATGGTTTCTCCTCCGACGCCGATTTTCGATTCACCAAGGACCTCGATTAAGAGTCTATTGAGAATGCACTCCTCTGGCTTGAAAGCATGGGTACTACCATCGATGAAAATATCTACAAGCGGATAACATGTCTACCATCCAAGCGAGACATGGAGAAGATGAAACAAGTAATTGACATTGAGAAAACTGAGAACGTTGTTGACTTACCCCCTCCACTTCACAATCTAGATCCCCGAAACTTTTGCCGATCAAACCCGCAGAATTCTTTGTCCCCAGCAGCAACGTCCCATTGCAAGGAACTCCAACTTTGACTCACCTTCAACTATGAACGTAAAAACCCTCCTTTACCCAAATAATCAGAAATGCTTGGTCGATCCCGGTTTATGGACACAACTTTTTCAAAAACTGGCACCTCAAGATTAAAAGACTCAAAATTGACCCCCTCTCCTAGAAATGGAACACATCGAACCTTTTGACAAAGCTTCTTCAATCTCCTAAGCAAGATAAAAGACCTTCAAGATTTCCTTCTAGAAATACCCCATAATTGGGGATATGGTTAGTTCTTTCTAGTCGAGGATGGTGGTGGAGGGCTCGGCTACGATGAGATTTGCATGGAAGGTGGACGCACTACGACGTAAACTTATGGTGTTCAAGAGGGGGACTCAGGCGCAGGAGGAGATGGGGAGGTTGGATTTGCTGGAGGATGATAGGGAGTTGGACTAGGAGGAACTTGTGAGCCGATGGGTGGTCTAGAAGATCCTAGAGGTTGAGAATAGGAAGCGGTAATGTGAGTGGAGACAAAGATTGAGGCAGAGGTGGTTGAAGGATTAACAAATCCTTGTGTGATTAGTAGCTATCAGTCACCACAACCACTTTCCTAGTTGCCAGAATCCCAAGGCCACCCTTAAATCAACTGCTAGGAGCACCCGAAACAACATGCATGTCACCAATCGAAGAGGGCGGATGTGGTGAACTAATAAATGTATAAATACCAAGAATGTTCTCAATCTCCACCTTAGCAATTGTAGAGAAAATAGAATCACATGCATTCATAGAGCCAACTACAACTAAATATCTCCATTTTTACTTCTATACCCACACCCACATACGTACCTCATGCTTACATTCAACACCCATCTATTGTCATGCATCCATACATTAATGGCATATTTACACACACTCCTACACATACACCCGCCTATATATCCCCATACACTCCTACATACCCATGTACATATCACATATACTTGCATACAAAGCCACCTACATATCCACATACTTATGTACAAATCTAACTACCAAACACCCATCTAAATACAAACATCCGTACTTATTACATACCGAAGTCCATACCCACATACTTACATTCATGCCTACATTCAACACCTATCTATTACTACATTCATACATACATAGTGGCATATGTGCACATACTCCTACATAACCACCCTCTTATACTCATCCATGCCATATACTCACATGCATACCCATCCACGTACCCACATACTTACACACTTATACATGCATATTTCCATACATGACTACATACCACATCTACACAAATACATGTATACCCACGCAACTACCTACCCAACTATATACATAAATAAGTGCATACAACTCTACATACATATCCATCCACATAACTACATATATACACAATCAGATACATAGATTCATGCATACATATACCTCACCCACACAACCACATCTCTAATTGCTTACATAATTGCACGCCTTGAATGTGCTCTTGGTTTGCTTTTCCCCCCAATTTTTTGTCCATTTAAGAGGTTGTTTAATTACCTTGAGAATTTTATAAGGTGTTAAATAGACGAGCGAGCGACAATGCTCGAATGCAACAACAACTGAGATATTTTGATTTTAATACTGGACAATTTGGTATATTATCCTCACCCATTCTACCACTACCTTCGTACATGCACTCATCAAGAGTCGCAAAGTGCCGCGAGAGGCATTTCCAAGCTTATAAAGCTAAGATTTCGACAATTGTGAAAATATATAACACACGATGGGACGTCAATTCTCAAAATGTGTTGCGTACGCTTCTCTTTGTGCAAAGCCATACTTAACCTGGTATGAAAGGACGTACGTGTGTGAATGGGGTTTTCTGTGATTTCATGTTATGCCCTAAAATGCACTCTGCATGCTAGGATTGTCTAATAGATAGATAATAGACATTTACAGCACAAATAAAGTAAGATCACTATGTGCATTGCACATTAAGAACGATTAACATAAACAATATCATTTACATGAACATTGATATTATCGTGAACCACAAATCACATAAACACTTAACACACACTCATTTAGCACACAAGTACATACAAACATGTTACTTAAAATAGCGGACAATAAGAAATTTACTAACACAAACGGATATTACACAAGCACGGAACATATATCCACGTAGCTCATCATTTCTTTTTCATTTTTTTGTCTCTTAGGAATTTCACCAAGCACATACTATGACGTCCGTCCCCCTAGGAACCGGATACTCGGCAAACCAATTCCATGCGCATACATTCCACATTCAAAATATACAATAATAAAAGGCAAGAGGAAATAGCATGAAAGACTGTAATAAAAATTTTCCATACATTTTATTCACTTCATAATATATTCATTTTTTGCATTTCAATACAATCCATGTTCACAAAAATATACATGTATGCAACAAAACGTGTGCCCATACATACAATATGCATCTCATGTCTCTCAAAAAAATCTACAAGTAAAGCAATAAGAGCTACACGAAATTGTACCCAAAAAAAACTGTGTAGCTGCACAAAAGAGAAGTAGCTCCATCTAAACAAGTACTGCCCACTGCTATGGCATCTGCTAAGAACCTGCGGATCCACACATAGGTACGTTATGAGCAAAGGTGCTCAACACGATATAATGAAATATACAACAGGAAAGATATAACTAAAGTGTGCAAAAGAAAATAGCTGGGTAAATCATCCTCATAAAGAGATAAAATTCAGTCATTATTATTTGATGTGGATCAATCAAGCTTCGTGGATAGTCTGTGGTGTTGGTCTGGGTGAGACCTCACACTGACTTTAAGGCAAGAAGGTGGCCTTAGGGTTAGGGTGCCTCCGTAGGAATGTGGTGGGTTACAATGCATCCTAACTAAGTTCCCAACACGTCTACTTGGCTTCACTCATAAGATTGTAACTCCGATTGCCAAAGCAATTTCTAACCCGCAAATCTTCACGAACTGCCCAAGTCCACTACCCACGTGTAAGAATCCACGATGGCATAGGGCACGAGTAAGGGCATAAATTACAAGATCCCTATTGTCGTAGTCCGAATCACCATGACTAACGGAAATCCTCCTTATCAACAGGAAACTTGTATCCCATTCCCAACTTCATTTAACCACATTTTCCCGGAACTCTCCTCTTAGTGCTCCCACTCGGAATACTGACCAATGTGGTTTACATCGACCAGTACATGAGTGTTAACTCTAAGTGAACAAGCAAAACACTAGATCACCAACCATAACTTCTTGGCCCGCACGCGAAGCACTAGGCTAAAAGCACGCAAGTGCTTAGGCTGAGCACCGCGTGGTGACTCCTCGGTATGCCAATCAACATGTCCTCCAACCGTCGTAGCTACATAGTAGCGGTTGGGATTGTGTCTCTCTATGCTTCTACATGGGGTCCCAAGGATGCATGTCCAATCCCTTGAGGCACCCACTCCACTACCCAATCAACATGAAATAACCCTTCACTGGGGTGATAAGCACCGCATATATAATATCAATGAGATTCAAGTAAGGTGGTTTGTTTATAGTGGCTCATCCACATCCATATCATGTTTCATCATAAATCTCACAAGGCCAAAACCCAGATCTAGTCTACCAACAGAGAAAAAGAATAGACAAACCCGGATGCTTTTTAGAATGCATAAAGAGAATGCATTGCATTTCCATGTCTAAGAATTAACAAATAGAAAATATTTATTTCAAGATGATGATGCTCTGCCGGTTCAGATTTCTTAAGTTCAAAGCATTTCGGAATTCCTAAGCATACATCTCATAAGTGTATGACTTTTTCTTGAGATACTTATCCTATATGGCATCTACATAATAATGCACCATACACCTAGCACATGTTTAAATCATAATTTCTATCATCGTACAATCCTACCTAGTCTTATAATATATCATCCTACTAAGTGGTAGAAATTAAATTTGTTTCGTAGATCCATTATCATAAATGTACTACTAATCTCTTTAAAAGAAAGGACATTATGCAGTCAAATCTGAACCCCCATTTCAGGCAAACAAAAGAATAAAAAGTGACATCAAGCTCCTGGAAGAAAAGCCCAACCATCATCCTTTATAAACACATGTCATTGTAAATTATCATATATTTCTATAAGTTTATGAATTCTTTCATGAGATGCAATGGGCAGACTTCAAAAGAAGGCTAGTTAATTGCTACTATGAGTATGTGCATACAATGTGTGGTGTCCAATAAGTTTCACTTCTGTGGCACTTGGGACTATTTCTACGCGAACAGGTACAGATTTTTTCCTTTCTTATTTTTTAAGTAGAATTCACATGATACGTTCGGGTATTCTTCGCACCAAGTCCACTTTATATGCAACAAAACAGTACATTTTATATATAGAGGAAATTTGTGTAATAAAAGCTTGGCAAATATATTGTCATATTTGTTGATCTGTACTGTTTCCTCCACTGTCAACAATTAACTAATCAAGTTTTCATATTACCAATTGGAAGAGAACATTGGAATATAGTAAATGAAAGTGCAAGTAAATGATCAGATCCCTGTAAATCCATATAGCCCGACTCATCGAAACCAGATCCGCATTTCATTCTCTAACCTGTTGTCTATGCAAACTTCATTAGGACATTACCTTAAATCTGCAGTAGCATTTTTTTCAGAATTCCAACCGACATTTGCAGTAGTTGTTCAGCAATCCATCCTCTGTCAAAAGAAAAACTAAAACTTTGCGATTTTGTTTATGTAATATGAAAGCAAAATAAAATTTATACATACAGAAACAAAAGAAAAAGTGGCTGATAAAAGGTCCTCAGCATGAAAGACAATAACTTGAAATCAAAGGTAATGGAGGGACAGACAACTTCGTTACCAACACCAATGTTTAGGAGGACTTGAGCCTTGTTGAGTGCATCCTCAAACTTTGTCATGACTTTCCATCCTTACACATCGCAAGGGACAACTATCTCGGATCAAAATGGTGTAGAATCCACAGAAAGGAAGAAGGGGTATCGTACCTAAGAAAAAATCACAACCTCGATTTCTTCACCTACGAAGAATGAGGTGCTCGGTGCTCCGTTCGTGATGCAAAACCGCACACGAGGATGACCTCGTCCTTCTCCACACAGAGATGGTCTTGGATCGCCGATCCGAGGTGCTCTGACGGTGCTCCGGTGAGGGGGAGGGAGGAGGGGAAGAGGAAGGACTAGAACTCGGTTTGGGCGTTTGGGGGGAAATGGGTTGGGTTATATGAGTCTTATCTCATGGACCCCTCCTCGCTAAAATAGACATAACTCAGGCTCCCGAACTCAGATTTTTGCGTTCTTGAGTTCGTTGGAAACGTCCCGACAAGCTCTACGCGATGGAAACTCAAATAATTTTTTTGGGTTATATGAGAAAGGGCCGCTACATCGCAGCCTGGATGTAGTTCAAAATTTGCAAGGGTTCCCGTATGAGGAACGCATGCGGGTAATTAAGCTAGTTCCGCTGCATCACTGCCCGGATGCAGTCCAAAATTTACAAGGGTTCTCGCATAATGGACGCATGCGAGTAAAGAAGCTAGTCCAAAAGAGATTGCAACTGAAGTTGCGGATTGGTAGTTGGAATATTGGCACTTTAACTGGAAAGTTGATGGAGATAGTGGATACGATGGAAAGAAGGAAGATTCATATACTGTGTCTTCAAGAGACTAAATGGGTTGGAGAGAAAGCAAGGGAGGTTGAGAACACATGCTTTAAATTTTGGTATTCAGGTAAAGATAAGGGTAGAAACGGTGTTGGAGTAGTTGTTCATAAGGATTTAAAGGATTGTGTGGTTGAGGTGAAAAGATTCGAGGATCGAATTATTTTGCTAGAATTGGTGCTTGAAGAAGAAATTCTGAATATCATCTCAGTTTATGCACCTCAAATTGGTTTAGATGAAAGGACTAAACAAGCTTTTTGGGAGGATTTGGATAAGAGTCTACAAGGTATCCCACAAAGAGAGATGATTTGCATCGGTGGAGATTTTAATGGACATGTGGGAAAAGATGCTTCAGGTTATGCTAGTGTTTATGGAGGACATGGTTTTGGAGATAGAAATGAAGAGAGAAAAGCTATCCTGGATTTTGCAACGGCATACGATCTTTTCATAGCAAACACTCTCTTCAAGAAGAGGGAGAAACATTTAATTACTTATAAGAGTGGGCCAACTAAAACACAGATAGATTACTTTGCGTTGAGGAGAAGAGATCGGTTGTGTTGTAAAGACTGCAAAGTAATCCCAGGAGAGAGTTTGACAACCCAACATCGTTTGTTAGTCTTAGATGTACAAATGAAAGGGCTGGTAAAGAAAAGGAGGGTTTCTAAGATAACTAGAACTAGATGGTGGAATCTTCCACTGAAGCAAGCGAGCTTCATGGAGAAGGTTTTAGAAGACTTATCTTGGGACTGTAGCGGTAGTGCAAACGAGAGGTGGGAGGCAGTAGCATCTTGTATCCGAAAGGTAGCCAAAGAGATGCTAGGCGAGTCAAAGGGAGGAGCTCCAGGTCAAAAGGAGGCTTGGTGGTGGAGTGAAGGGGTGCAAGAGAAGCTAAAAATAAAAAGAGCTTGCTTTAAAGCTATGTCTAAGGATAAAACAGAGGAAACTGTCACAAACTACAAAATAGCGAAGAAGGAAGCAAAGAAGGCCGTAAGCGAAGCTAAGTCAAAAGCTTATGAAGTTTTGTATAAAAATCTTGACTCTAAAGAGGGACAGAAGGATATATTCAGGTTGGCCAAAGCAAGGGAAAGAAAGACCAAAGACCTTTCTCAAGTAAGATGCATTAAGGATGAGGAAGGTCATGTGCTTGTTACTCAGAAGGATATAAAGACTAGGTGGGAGCAGTACTTCCATAAACTTTTCATTGGGGAAGGAAATAGAGAGATCTCTTTGGGTGATCTAGCTTGCAGTGAAAGTTACTTGAATCGTGCAAGCTATAGACGGATACAAAGAAAGGAAGTAGAGGAGGCTTTGAACGTTATGAGACCTGGGAAAGGTGTAGGACCGGATGACATCCCTGTAGAAGTATGGAGAGTTTTAGGTGAGCGTGGTTTGACTTGGCTTATGAATCTATTCAATGTTATTTGGCGAAGCAAGAAAATGCCTGAAGATTGGAGGAGTATCGTGGTGCCTCTTTATAAGAATAAAGGAGACATTCAAAATTGTTCAAATTATAGAGGTATCAAGATGATGAGTCACACTATGAAAATTTGGGAACGTGTGATCGAAAGAAGGTTGAGGCAAGTTTCCAACGTAAAAGAAAACCAATTCGGATTCATGCCAAGTCGCTCAACGATTGAAGCCATCCATTTGTTGAGGAGAACAATGGAGATTTATAGAGATAAAAGGAAGAACCTCCACATGATCTTTATTGATTTGGAAAAGGCTTATGATTCTGTCCCACGCGAGATATTGTGGAGAGTGTTGGAGAAGAGACAAGTACCTGTCCTATACACTAACCTCATAAAGGACATGTATGATAGGGTTTTATCTTGTGTAAGAACCCCGTCTGGGGAGACTGGTTATTTTGACATCAACATTGGTTTACATCAAGGTTCTGCTTTGAGTCCATTTCTTTTTACTTTGATTATGGACGAGTTGACAAGTCACATTCAGGATGAGTTACCTTGGTGTATGTTATTTGCTGATGATATTGTGTTAATTGACGAGACTAGAGATGGAGTAAATGAGAAGCTTGAGGTCTGGAGACATGAGTTGGAGACTAAAGGATTTCGTATAAGTAGGGCTAAGACGGAATATATGGAGTGCACATTTGATGGAAGCGATGGTGTAGGAATCGAGGTGAAGATTGGTGACAATAACATTCAGAAGAGAGATTCCTTTAGATATCTGGGATCTATTCTGCAACATGATGGGGAAATTGATGGAGATGTTACTAATAGAATAAATGCTAGCTGGCTAAAGTGGAGAGGAGCCTCTGTTGTTCTCTGTGATAAGAAAATTCCTTTAAAAATTAAAGGAAAGTTCTACAAAGTAGCCGTGAGACCTGCTATGCTTTATGGTTCTGATTGTTGGCCTGTGAACCATAAACATGTGCAAAGAATGAATGTAGAAGAAATGAAAATGTTAAGGTGGATGTGTGGACACACACGTAAAGATCGGATCCGAAATGATGTAATCAGAAAGAAAGTTGGTGTAGCTCCGATCGAGGATAAGATGCGAGAAAATCGCTTAAGATGGTTTGGACATTTGCAAAGAAGATCAACTGATGCACCAGTTAGGAGATGCGAGTGTTGGGATGTTGAGCCGGCTAAGAGAGGGTGAGGACGACCCAAGAAGTGTTGGAAAGAGACCATACGAAGGGATCTCAGTTTTATGGATATAAGCTCGGGATTGACTCAAGATAGATCTAAATGGAGGCGAAGAATCCATGTAGCCGACCCTACTTAATTGTGAGAAAAGGCTTTGTTGTTGTTGTTGTATATGAGTCTTATTCCATGGACCCCTCCTCGCTAAAATAGACGTAACTCAGGCTCCCAAACTCAGATTTTTGCGTTCTTAAGCTCGTTGGAAACGTCCTGACAAGCTCTACGCGATGGACTACTCAAATAAATTTTTTGAACAACTAATAAAAGAATTTTTACTATTAAGTCTTGGTCCAATTATGAGGTGTTTCACACATACAACATCCAAAAAGAGACAATGAACCAAAATACAAAAATAACAAATAGATTAAGGAATGAAAAGAGAAGAGGTATACCTAGATAGTGCTCATTTTTTGCAGGCCAGAGATGGAGGAAGAAGGAGCAACGAATGTGGGAGAATAAGAATGACGTAGGGAGGTTGGTGGAGGATGAAGTGCTTTGCGCGGAGGAGGGGAGGAGCAGTCAGAGGAGGAGGAGGATGAGTCGAACGATGAGAGGGCAGGGGAATTAGGACACAAGAGGGAAATGAGTTTAATCGATAATACATAGGGGCAAGTGAGTTTGATTCTGGAAATTTGATCATACATAGCGCTGAAGCGTTCGTTTACTAATGATTGCACAATTGCTATAATAATTATGCACAAATATGGACGCAAAATGAAGCATGTAATGGCTCATCTTATCATGTTCTCGCAAATTTAAGGTGCAGTCACTTTTCGTAGGTTTATGGTTGCAATACTCACTGTGACCACAAATCCACAACAACTGGTCGCTTTTATGTGCTAATAGATGAACACTTTCCTTGTTGTGTTGAGTTTACTGTAAAATAAAGGTTGTATTAAAATTTCAAGTCATTTGAATTTCTATAACCTATCCATCAAGTGGTGTTGTATATCGTAACATCCGTTGATTGTTAATTTATGCATGATTGTGTTCACATCGGGCCTTCGATATTTAAAACTTAGTAGGCACACGATGTTGTGTTATACATATGTACATAATACCATATGCGTGTGTTTCTGTGGGAGGAGTATTGGGCCAACTCCGAGGGGAGAGTCAACTTTGCTACCCCACCCTTATTTTTTAAATTATTAAGGTGTTTTCTGAAAATACTTGGAAGTATTTAGATCACTATATGACACCATGTTATCATTTAGGATTTGACTCAATTTGAGATTCCCATACCATCTATCAAGCCTGTCAAATTTTAACAGTCTCAGAATCGTTGAAATCGACCCCTCGTAGATGAATGTGTTAGGAATCTTTCATTTACATTAAATCTGAATGACAAGATATTTTCATATGGAGGACTATATCCCTCCAGGTATTTTCAGATAATACCTTAAGAAATAAAAAATTAAAGGTGGGGGTAGATAAGTTGGATCCGTGACGAATATGTGATTCATTACTCTAATATTTGACAATAGAGCTTCATTTCTGAATACTTAGATGCATTTACTGTTTTATTTTGCATAATTAGCATTCATACATATGTAAATAATTAGCATTGATTATCACGTATTTTTTCATAAAATAAGGGCATTGAATTTTATTTGTAAATAATCTCTAGTAAATAACCTAACTTCTCATATTTTTTATAAGTTCATATTATTTCCTTTTCACATACTTATTTCTCTATCTTGTATATAAAATTGTATATATAAATACGACATATAAATAAATTCACCTTTAATAAATACTTTTAGATTTTGAAACGAAAAATTCGTAACGTTGAATTCTACGTTTGACGCACTCCATATGAGCTCTAATTTCACCAAATGCACTTTCAAATTTCAAGTTATAAACTTATTTATCCAATGAAAGTGGTTCCATTAGAATCAAAGCTTGTATGCAAAATATCAGTTTTGAGACCTGATTGTACTTTGTAAATATGCACTAACTTTGTCTTATTATTTTTATGTACATAATTAACCCTCTTTAATTTATTTCTTTTCTATTTTTTATTTGTTTTATTTTTAATAAAATAAATTAAAATTAATATCAGAAAAATACTAAGAAGGATATTTATTAAAAATCCAAAAAAATAGTTTAGTGTTCCATTGTATTTCCAGTATTTTATCAAATTTTCTTTTGTATATAATTTTATATGAAAGATAAAATTAATTAATATAAAACCCTCAAAATTTGGTATTGTAATACTTTAAAATACCTTCAAATATTTCTTTCTTGTATATATTGATTTATTTTGAGTTTGATGTCTACATAGACATGTAGATCTCATTTAGATATAGAATTCTTATGTTTACCATTTTTTCATTTTCTTTCGTTCTCTATTTCTTTTAATTTCTTTTGTTATTTTCTTCTTTAATTATGGTCAACCTTTGACTACCTCTGAGGAAGTGGCCGCTTCTCATTGGCTTCCCCTCCTCACTTATCCACATCAGCAACCCTCCACCCCTTCATTCCACCAATAAGACGGTTAGAGTTGTTGACTGGTGGGTCAACTCTATGCCTTTAACGCATGCTCTCTACATATCAACCACCTGCAACCCCTTCCCATGGATAACCGCACACACCATGTTGCCCACTCGCTCATCACTCCTCCGGTCTCACCAACCACCCTAGTACGACCGTGACTTGGCCAGCCACTCCCCCACGATCAAAGCTCGTCCCAAACCTAATTGCTCGCCCCATTAAAAACCAAGACCCACCAAATGTCATAGTTTATCCACCCTTTGCGATAGAGAGACCTGATCTCCCTGGGTAATTTCGGTGACAATGAGATCATCATAGTAGAGCGAAGATCGGCCTCTCCTCCGGTGAGATCCAGTGGAAGCCAGCCACATTGCAGCAGGGAGTGCCATTAATCAAACATCGAGGCTACTAAATAAATAAAAAAATCGCTTGTAGAAACAAGGGAACCTAAGTAGGTGCGCTCAAACCACACTCAACCACGTTGTCTTTCCTTTCTCTCTTCCTCTTCTTTGTCCTATCTTCTTCCTCACTTCTTCCTACAACACTTCACCCATACCTACCATTCATCTTCTTCTTTCTCCACGCACGCACGCGCAACAACCCTTCGCGACCACCACCACAAGCACGCATGCAACGGATCTTTTCTACCGCCATTTCACGCACAAATCACACGCACCAAGGGGGTGTTGCTTGTTTCTAGTTCTAGGAGGCGAGTTGTAGTCGTAGATAGTGGCAGACCCAGAATTTTATATTAGGTAGGGCATTGTTGTATATACGTTTAAGATGAAGCAAAAAATGTAAAATTATTGCATCCATAATGTACATTATTTTTTAAAAAAATACCATAAGTTATGACATTTGAAAGGCAACTGTATAAACACTATAACAATTACAAGATCTTTTATTCTTATCTCTATGATTTAGATGTATTTTACAAAGTTATTAAATGCAATAAAGTGATATTATTATCCCTACTTTTCACATTCTTATCTATAAAAAAGATTTAAACATTTGGAAGTTATAAATAAAAAATCAAAATATATTTGAGAATTGTTTTGAAATAATGAAAAAAGTCTTCTCAATAAAATATATAGCAATGATTATTATTCATTTCAAAAGTATGATTTTTACAATTAATAAAAAAACTTAATGGAAAATTTAGTATATAGATCACCATTTTATGAACCTTTAGAAACGAATTTAAATTTATTACGAATTATAAGAACAATAATAATTTTTCTATGAATAATATTCATTTTTATAAATTTAACATCGAAAGATAAATCCACAAAGATTTAAAATATTAGATGCCAAAGATAATTTTATTGTTGTGATTTTATGATTGAAGGGAATAGAGAAATTAATTTAAAAATTATGGAAATAATTCTCCATTAATTAGAGAGAAGAAAATCCAAATAGGGATAAGGGAGTTTTTCCTTGGATAAAATTTTATTTGTATATGGGATGAAGTCCTCTTATCTCGGGATAAACTCAGGATAATTTATCACGAAAAGTTATCACATCATGACTACATTATATATTATGTCACTATCTTGATATTTTTTCTTTTTTATTTTTCAAACCAACCGAACAAAAATGAATGTTAAAAATAATGTATTTCTACACTCCCCGTTTATCTGGCTAACGTCTACATAAAGTCTGCAACTTTTTAGGAAATTATTCGAGAATCTCAACCATCGTGCATTAACTTTAGAGGTATGGTAGAGGAGATAAATATTTAATGTTTGAATTTGGGAGGGGCACTTGTATTAATTGATTGTTTTTTTAAATAAGGAGGCATCATTAGATAAACCAAATGGATTGTTGGATTTTGAAAGGTGGGCTTCAATAGGTATTGCAAAATGGAGGGGGAGCGCACGCACCTAGTCTCAAAGATAGGTGTTTGGATTTTAGCTAGTAGCGGGACGGGCAGATGAGGATACGATTAAGGAGCGTCTAACGACTTTGAGAGGTATCGATCTACATGATGGTAGTGTTTGTATTTTCGAGGTCAATGAGGCTAGAGTCATGACATCACTCAGCAAATCTCCTGGAATGGTTGAATAGTGGCCTTTTGGAAGAAGATTAGTTTTGGAAGCAGATGTTATTAAAGTCCCCAACGAGGATAAGGTGGGCTCCATCCACCGATATATCCTCCAAGTGGTCTAGGAAGGTGTCTTTGTTCAATGTGTACGAGAGACAGTAGACATAATGAGGAGTCCCATCCGGATAACATACCCCATGATTTACAAGAGGTATCCG
The DNA here is from genome assembly GCA_037367405.1 of Ottelia alismoides. NCBI lineage: Eukaryota > Viridiplantae > Streptophyta > Magnoliopsida > Alismatales > Hydrocharitaceae > Ottelia > Ottelia alismoides. The sequence goes on along the minus strand of JAZKJV010003696.1, from coordinate 62,603 downwards.
CATGTCAGGAGAAGGCATCCAACGAAGATAAATGTGTTGTATCAGTCAGGTCTCTACTCCTAGTTTCTAGGAGGGAAAGAAGGTTTATATTATATTTCCTAATAAAACCATTGATCCTTGTCATTTTACAAGGACCGTCAAGGCCGCGAATATTCCACGATAGTAACTTGATATCCATTAAGAGCGAGTGTAGCTGTGCATGGTATGAATTAGAGTGGTTACTCAAAAGGAGGGAATTTTTTACCTTCAAATTCGATCTAAGAAGTAGTTCTTTTGGGGGAGTAATCGAAAAACAATCGTAACTTGGGTAACATTTCTCGCACATTTTCAAGGTGTTTGGAGTGATGAATGAGTGCCTTATACAACTGCAGAGAGGGGTCATCGAGAGAGTCATCATAAATAGAATGAGGGATGGGGATAAGCTTGTTATTAGGGTTACCTGAGGTTAATGATTCATTGTCTTTCTTTTCCATACGAGGGGTGGGTTCCTTCTTGGTCACGGCAGAGGTGGAGGTCTTAGCCCCCAGAGGGAGTGGCTGGAGTAGCAGGTGGTGGGGCAGTCGTTAGTGCAGATTTGATGACGAGGGTTACCTTCATTCTATCATTGTCATGCTTAGACAGAATCCAGGTCGCACGCTTGATAATATTTTCATCAATGCTGGTGCCCAATGCTTTGAGCCAAAGGATAGTGCTCTCTGATGACTGCCTAACAAGGTCCTTGTTGAAGTAGAGGCCATCATCAGAAGAGTAACCATGATGTGAAGGAAAAAGAAATGGACCGATGTTTGCTATGACTATATCACGTCAAGTCATAGATAAAATGGGGGTGCAAGTTCAACAATAGGGGATGATGGTACTTTTTCTCGGTCCTGGGTGAGAAGGGAGTGCTAAGCAGGTTTTGCGGTTGGCATTTAAGAACCAAGAAGAGGGCGGTGGTGTTCATTGATGAGGGGGTATCGTAAGGGGTGAAGGAGACATCCTGGTATTGGTTGATGAGGTGGAATGTAGCTTCGAACACACCATCTATTGTGACCACCTCAATGCCTTTTGGGATGGCTTGGATCTTAGGGATGTATACGAAGAGCCTAATCAGAGAGGCATCATTGTAGTTATCTAATAATGGCGGGACTTTAAAGGCCAGGCTCTTTCTAAAATTCTTTACTAGGTTGTTAAGTACATATGGGTATATGTGGTGAAGAGGGAGGCCCAGGACAGGCAGCCAGTAATGGTGGGTTTCCTCGATGTGTTTCGCATCGAATGAGAGAGACCAACGATAAAACTAGATCGTGACCTCGAAGGTCCCCACAAGTTGTAGGGAAAGCATCTCGGATGTGACTTCGACGATAACTTGGTGCTTGGAAATTTTCCAGAAAAGTTGGAAAGCATCGTCACTAATTTCGTCAAGAAGAGCATTCTTGGTCCACTTGGAGGGTATGTCGATGGAGAACTATGCAATCACACAACAAAGCAGTTGTCGTTTTGCCACCAAGTATTTAGCATGCATGTCAGATGTGGGATATGATGGTGTTTACGTGAGATGTGGGTGTTTGACATGTGAGCTTACGACAAGCCATTACGCAATAATGATTATTGCATATCATTTCATAATCTGAAATGAAGAATAACGTATTTGCATAATAGGTCCAAGGAAAGGATTCCAAAAGGGCTTCAAATCTGTAGCAAATCAACAAGTGGGAGGAGGTTCGGATGAAGGGGAAAAGAACGATAAATATGGGAAGGCAGCTGGTTTGCACGAGAGGAGTGTTGGGTGCGTGGCATATGCTCTTCTTTACATAGACTCAGAGAGACCCTACCGTTTTCTGGGAGTTTCTGGAGATTGTGTGGTAGCTGGACAGCGAGGATGGTATATTTTTACTAATGGGAGATGGGTTGAAAGAGGGTTGAGTAGCATGAGATGATCTCCGATTCACACAGGTTATGTGTGATTTTAATTGATGTTGATGGATTCATATCGAGTTTGTTTAAGTTGGGAAAGACTTCATCGATTCAGAAGTCTAAGCTTCCCCAAGAATGCGATAATGATCTTGCTCGTGTCTACGGGGCGGGGTAAGAACATGAGGTGTGTTCACGATCAATGTATTCACGGATGTTGGAGAAACGATATTTTGGGGGTTGGTTTGGAAGCTGAGCTAGATTTTTTAGCTTCTGCTCGCTTCAGTTGTTTCTTGCTCAAGGGTGGTGGAGGTGGATGGAGTGTTGAGGTTTTGATCAGGAATTTGTTCGGGATTAGGGTTTTGCCAGGTCGTGGGGGGCGGGGGTTTTAGATAACTCTTTAAGGTTCTTAAGCAAGATGTGCTTATGTATCCTTTGCATCCCATTGTGGATGAAGAAGAGGCTGTGAGGGAGGGGTTGTAGCGGGGTAGGTGAAAGGAGAGAAAGGAAGATGGGGAGGGGAGCGGCACCTCCTTATCTGGATATCTATCACATTATGGATTATTAGGTTTTAAGTATTTGTGAAAACTCATCCAGAGTAATGGGAGGGAAAATCATAAAAAGGGAGAAACACACTTGTTATAACAAAGAAGTCCATAATATACAAACACAATTTTGAAGTCCTTCATTAGAAAGTCAAAACATGAACTAAATGATTGTGCATAAATTACAACAGGAATGACCTCTATCAAGGTAAACAAACTTCTTATTTATGTCATCCTAAACATTGGCATAGGTCTGTGTCGATGTTTATTAATGACGAAATCAAAGAAATCAATCAAGAGATAGAGTTGTGATCACAGCTGATGATCTCTAAAAATAATTACATTAGCAGATAACAATTGATCGCATCTTGATATCGACAAACGATCTTCAGTTATCAACCAAATCAAAACGTCTCCTTGATCCCTAACCTGGTGAAGTAACGGTCTTCTAGAGGGTCGTGTCGATCCACAAGTTAGATTAACAGTCGCTGAGTTGGCCACTCAAGAAATCATCTAAATATAACAATTAACCCACAATATAGATCAAGCAATGAAAAATAAGACGTGGAGTTCAAATTTATAATACTCTATAACAAATGTGTGTATAGGTATAAGTATTGTGTAGAGTGTCGAACACAGGGAGAAAACGGTAGATTGAGCAAATTAATGCGCAAAAATTGTCTTCTTTTTGTCTAAGTGTTTTTATGTGGGTTTTTTATTTTTATATATATTTTTTATGGTTTTTTATTTTTATTTTTAATTGTTTTTAGTTTCATAATTTTTATTTCCTTTTTATATTTTCCGATTTTTAAATTCCTTTTTCTTTTAAATAAATAATATAAGAATATATAGACTAGATATACAATAAAAGGTAAATAGATTTATAAATACAAATAAAAATTAAAAATATAAAATTTGGTCACTGTGAGCTGAACCTCCTTTTATAATAAAAAAAGTGATACATTTCAAACATCTAAAATCTCACAGCCCATTCCCCTCTCATCATCTCCAATGGGCTGCAAGAATTACCCCCAAATGCATCCAACGTAGGTCCTTTGAAAGAACAATGGCAACCACCCCCTCCCGCCCCCTCCAAATACATACTTGACCCGCCCTCCCCGTCGTAGACTTCTCTGGTAATCATCAAGAAGAAACGAGATTCCTCTAAACGAAACCTGGAGATGGTCCCAAGACAACCCATCATTCTAAAGAAGAAACCCAATCGATAAACTATTGTTGGATTGGAGTACCGGGAACATCAGAAACTAAGACATGAATCAGGTAAATGAAAATGGAAAATAGATGTTTTTCGAGGGTTTAAAGAATCCGCTTTTTCTACCCTGGTTTCTCTCAAATCAACACTTCAAAGTAGGACATTTTTTCATTTAAATAGGTTGACTTGAATGAGGATGCAAGAGTAACTGCAAAAAAGGTAGACACATAAGTGTTACAGGAAAAACTCAGAGGGCACACGTGTAGAAATCCCTATATCCTTATGATTAGGAAAAAATATTACATTTTTCATTTAAATAGGTTGACTTGAATTAAGTGTTATAGAAAATGATCTCGCACGATGATAATTTCATCACGATGGTTTGACATGATAGAAATTTTGTCTAACATAGTGCAGCGACATGCTGATGCATTTGTGTTTGAAATGAGTACTACATCTGACTTATTAGAACATCGATTCAGACTGTTATCAATCGTCTCTTAATCCCACGAGAGACATGCAAGTCATCTTTACATTCGTGAGTGCTTCGTCGTTGGATCAATCTTCATAGACGAGGTCTCTTCCCTTGAAGGCTACAAGCATTAGAGGTAACATCCCTTCACTTGTGTGATTCGTGAAACCATGCGAATATAGTTTTCTTTACCATGTGGTTTCGCATTGCAATGAAGAACATTATGTGATTGTTATATAACCCATGTGATGGGAACTATGTTTATCCATTTATTCATCATTTTTGTGTGATGTTCTTGGTCAAACCTCCCTTCAAAATGAATATTGTTTTTTTATTTAAACAATCTTTGAGAAGGTGAACAAGTGCTTTAACTATTTCTTGATTGAAAGAGGTTTCTCTAAAAGCAAAATTGATGTTTGTGTCTACTTTAGAAAAGTGAAAAATGTCTCCTTCATCTCCTTGTTATTCTATGTTCATGACATGTTTACTGCAATCAAAGATAAATATAGATGACATGATTAAAGACATTTCTAAGTAAAGAATTTGAGATGAAGGATGGGTGTGCTACCAAGAATATTTTTGGCATAGAGATCCTTGGAATTCACAAGGTTGGAAAACCGCAATTATGCTAAAGGTGTTATTTGCATAATTTTCTAGAGTTTTTTGGTATGTCTAATCCTACAGGTTTACAAGATTCCATTCAACACCCACTTCAAGTTATCTACACAACTATGCATACAGACTGAGGATGAGCATGAGTTCATATTGTGAGTTTCTACTCTAGTGCAATAAAAAAGGCTTATATATGCCATGAGTTGCACCCATACAGATATTTTCTAAGCAATTAGTGTTGTGAGCAGTTTCTTAAAAAACATTAACAAGGGACATTAGCTTGCAGTATAGTGGATCATGAGATACATATCTGGTATTATAAGCATATGCTTGGAGTTGGAAGAAGGAAGGCTTGGTTGACTTCATGGATGCGAACTTTGTTGGATATTGTGGCAATAGGAGGCCTGTGACAGGGTATGTGTTCATCATTGGAAGATGTACAGTCAGCTGGAAGGAAATTTTACAACATATAGTTGCCCTTTAGAGCACAAAATATGATTACATAGCAGCTACAAAGGGTATAAAAGATGTATAACTAAAAGGATTGTTTCCAGAGCTAAATCATGGTCGATTGAACGCTATTTCTCACTATGACGATTAGATTACTGTTTACTTGACAAAACATCCAACGAACCATGAACAAACAAAGTATATTGATATCATATATCACTTCGTGCACGATGTGATAGTTGAAGGTAATGTTCAAGTGAAGATAAATTCCTACTGAAGACAATCTTGCATACATGATAACAAAGTCCCTTCAACTAAACAAGTTTAAACATTGTTTGAACCTGATTTTTTCAAGCTGTAAAATAGCCAAACTGCTTAGAAGTACAAATTCATGACATCTACATGGAGTTTGTTAAGATATTCACGTTACTCTGTCGCTCTTTCTTATATTGTTTATTTTCTTTCTCTGTTTATGTAATTTACCCATAGAGCGTTTCTCCTATATAAGAGAGATCTAGGGTTAGATGAATATTATGTTCATTTTCTTTTCAACATGGTATCAGAGCGACGGTCCTAGACCGAAGCCTGTGACCTAACCCTAGCCCCTCCCCACCAAGAACTCTCCTTGCGTGGCCTCCCCGCGCAGCCGCAGCCGCCGCTGGGCCTCTTCACCGCCGCCGGGCTTCCTCGCCGCCGCCGGGCTCCCTCACTGCCGCTGTCGTCGGGCCTTCTCACGCGCGTCCCCTGCTGCCATTCTCACGTGCGAGGTGATGTTGTTGTCCCTCTAGGGTTGCCACAGCCCTGCGTGTTCTCCAGCCTCATTTGATCGAGAGTTAGGTCCTTCTTTGGACCTCTAGGGTGTGATGGGTTTATCTAAAACACCCTTGCCACCAAAAGGTAGCGTCGAAGAATGGAAGAGGTTGTGGTATAAGTCTACACCCACAACTATCTTCCCATATGTTTGTGTAGACACAAGTCTTGTTCGTTGTGAATCCCAGTCTTGGTGGTTGTCGTTGTTATGGTTGACAACAAAGCAAATGCTTCATCCATGGGGGGCTTCAAAGGTCCAGCCCACATCGTCAAAATGGATGGCACGAACTATGAAATGTGGGCCATGCAGTTCATGAGTCTGATGCAGCGTAATGGCAAGAAGCACATCCTCATGGTGGAGGAACCAAATGACAAGACTGGGATAAATGCCTCATGGGAGGCAGATGATGCTTATGCACGAGTATGGCTATCTGGGACTGTGTCCTCTGAGATAGTTAATGATATTATGAGCCAGCCAATGGCGAAGGCTATGTGGGGCATTCTCGCCGCCACATACTCACCGGCGAAGAATGAATCGAAGATACTCCAGCACTAGCACGACATCTTCACATCCAAGCAGAATGGTCGTCCCCTTCATACCCTCTATACTTCCTTGAGGGGTATGTTTGAGAAGTTGCATGGTTACATCCCCTTGATTGCTATGCCAGAGCAGCTCAAGGCATACAGAGATTCTGTGATGACTGGAGTTTTTCTAGCAGATCTTGATCCTGAGTATGATGCTGCTTGTGCCAAGATCCTTTCTGACGCTACCATACCTCCAATGGAGGAGGCATATCGTAGATTGAGTATACTATCTATATCCTAGGAGGTACTCTGCAGTCCCAGACATCTTCAGCTATGGCTGCCTCTCGTGGTAGGGGAAGCCATTTCCCTTATCGTGGAAGAGGGAGCACTAACCGTGGCAGAGGAGGGGGTTGTCGACCTCGTCCGCCATGTACCTACTGTCATAGATCCAGCCACTCTGAGGATACATGCTATTCCAAGCATGGGTTTCTTGCTTCAGCCCGGGTTGCAGAGCAGACACAACCAGTTGGGAGACCTTCGCCTGCAAATGATCAGAGATTTGATGAGCTTGTTGCTCGACTCAAGGATATTATGCCCACTACCAGTTTGACTGGATCTCCTTCAGGACCTTCAGAAGTGGCTGCCTTAGCATCAGCATTTATGTCAGGTACAAAGTATGCCTTTACTACTTGTTACAGGGCAGACTTGTCAGAGTGGATTACGGATTCAGGTGCATCACATCATCTATGTGGTGAGAAAGGTCAGTTTAGTGATTTTCGTCCTGTCCATCCTGGACGATCAGTTGTGATAGCAGATGGTACACATTCCCCTATTACTGGTCAGGGGGAGGTGCAGTTGACTCCTACCTTGAGACTTCCTAATGTTCTCTATTCTCCTGAATTTTCTATGAATTTATTATCAATTAGTCAAATCACCAAATATTTACATTGTCGTGCCATATTTGATCCATCTGCTCTTGTGTTTCAAGATATACTTACGGGCAGAGTGATTGGAAGTGGCCGTGAGCAAGGGGGCCTTTACAGACTTGTGCAGTCTCCGTATGCTGGTGCCTCGTCTTCTCTACGCACTGGGTCTGTTTCTCCGTAAAAATGTGGCATCTGCGATTTGGTCACCTTCCTGTACAAAAAGCTCGTTCATGTTCTTCCACAGATTTCTCCTCGCTCCACTTTTCAATGCGAAGCCTGCCAGCTTGGGAAGCATCACCGGTCTTCTTTTCGGAGTTGGCAGGGTCCAAGTAGTCATAGTCTGTTTGAGTTATTTCATTTTGATATTTGGGGTCCTAGTCGTGTCCCAGATCATCAGGGACACAGATTTTATCTTGTTGCTGTTGATGAGTTTTCTAGGTTGTCTTGGAATTTTCTTCTTAAGAATAAGTCTGATGTTGGTCCTGTTATCCAGTCTTTTATTAATGAAGTGAAGAACATCTTTTCTGCTAGAGTCAAATACATGTGTTCTTACAATGCTCTAGAATTCTGCAGTAATCAACTCTCTCAATTTCTTAAGTCTCATGGCATTGTGCATCAAACGTCGTGTGTATATACCTCCTAACAAAATGGGGTGGCTGAAAGGAAACACCGACATCTTTTAGATGTTACCAGAACCCTCTTGATTCAGAGTCGTTCTCCTCATTCCTATTGGGGAGATGCGGTTCTAACTGTTTGTTATCTGGTAAATCGTATGCCTTCTTCGATGTTAGGGGAGAAGATCCTGTTCTTGATTGCGTTTCCCAAGAAGGATCTTTTCTCGCTTACGTCTCATGTCTTTGGTTCGGTTGCGTTTGTTCATCAGCTCTCTCCTAGTCTAGACAAGCTGTCTCCCAGATCTGTCAAATGTGTGTTTGTTGGGTATTTCAAAACCTAAAAGAGATATCGTTGTTTTGACCCTGTTCGACGAAGATACCACGTCAGTGCTGATGTCACCTTCTTTGAGTCTATTATGTATTTTTCTCCCACAGGTGACAGGCTTTCTCCTTCAGAGGATGGAGAAGATATCAATATGCCTCCTCCTCCGTCGTTACCATGTTCTACACCACTGCCGCCGCCGCCTCCTACTTTCTTTCCTCAGGTCTACCAACGAAGACCCCATGCTCATGTGCCTCCTCCATCATCCATCACACCCGAGGTATGTCCTGAGCATTTGAGTTCTTCTAATGGCATGGGTGATTTGCATGTACAGAATGAAGTACAGGGTGCAGATAATATCTCTACTACTTATGTCAATGATCTGGATATCCCTATTGCACTTCAGATGCAGAAACGCGCACGTACGATAAACCCCAAATATGGGGTGGACTTTAATTCTCATGTTTCCTTGGAGCGTCTGTCCATGGAGTTTCGGCACTTTGTTGTGGGGTTGTCAGCTGTACAGATACCACGGTCGTATCAGGAGACTTCGCAGAACAATCAGTGGCAATTGGCCATGGAGGAACAGATGGCAGCGTTACAATTGCGGGGTACTTGGAGTGTCGTCAACCCTCCACCAGGTGCGTCTGTTGTTGGTAGCGTTACAAGACGAGTATAGGTCTCCTCCATGGGAGGTATAGTGGCCTCAGTGAGAAGTTATGTGCACGTTGCACTATGTATCAAGGTCGGCCATGAAAACCCCAACCATGGTGTAGTTCCTATAAGACTTCTATTGCTCTAGAGATGTCGTAATGGGCATATAGCTATGAAGCTTCTCGAACATGCCCCAGAGTGAAGAGTAGTACACGTGCAGAGGACAACCATTCTGCTTGGCATTGTAGATGTCAAACTATAGATGAAGAATCTTGGCCTCATTCTTCACTTGAGCATAGGTGGAAGCCAAAGTGTCCCGCATCGCCTTGGCAGTGGGCTGGTTCAGGATATCATTGGTTGTCTCTATGGTGAGGGTCCCACATAGCCAAACACGTGCATACGTGTCACAAGAAGCATTCGCCCCAGTTTTATCTGTTGACTTTGGATCTATCAGGATGTTCTCCTTGTTGTTGAACTGCATGAGGGTGAGGAATTGCATGGACCACAACTCGTAGTTGGTCCCATCCATCTTAGCGATGGGAGTCGTGCCCTTGAAGACTCTGGACGAGAAAATGTTACCCTTGTTCTCCGACATGATGGAAAAACGGCCAAAGATGGAACTCAACTGGGGAGTAGTCCATGTGGAGAAGTCTGCATGGACATACAGAGCGTTGGTAGTATGTGTAGACTCATACAACCATCCGCATCAATCGCCATGCTCGTTAGGGATGGAAAAACGCGATTTATGTGGTTGAAATCACGTTATCTGGTCAAAATCAGACCACAGATCAAACTTCAGAGGTGAACGGAGGCACGTGGGAGGGCTGTCGGCGACCAAGGAGGGCAGCTGTCACTGTCAGCGCTTGCCTGGATGCCCTGGGAGGCCTTGGTTGCGGCCTGGGCTGCCGCATGGAGGGCCGAAGAGGCTGCGGCCTAGGCAGCCGCCTTGAGGACCAGAGATGGTTGCCGAAGGAAGGGAAGGGCGGCGGAGGTTTTGGTGGCGCGCGGGGGGGGGGGGGGGCTAGGGTAGGATATGGCAACTCCGATCTAGAACCTTTGCTCTGATACCATGTGTGAGAGAAATGAATGACTTAATTTATGAGAGTCCCTAAGGTTCTCTTATATAGGAGGGGAACCTATTGGGCAAATTACAAGAAGAGAATAAAAGAAATAGAAAATAAGCAAAGACAATCACAAATATCTCAACAGTACCCAAATAGAAAATGATGTTTATAATATTATATGTAACTTTAATACTTTGATATGATCACTTGCCATTATTCTAAGATTGGCAACAAGATTTAGCTTTTGGTTGGTTGAATACCTCCAATAGGAGGATTTTTGGGCTAAAAGAATTACTAGTTCGAAGGCTGTGACTATGAAGGTGTGGCTTCTTTCCCTGCTTTAAGGAATTCTTTCAATATGTACATGAAAATAAATAGAAATTTCATTAAAAATACCTAGAGAATGTGAGGTGTTGTATTATATAAATTAAATAAGTTAGATGCCATTATATATGACATATATGATACCCCAACAGAAAATGACTATAATACTTTGATATGATCACTTGCCCTTATTCTAAGATTGGTAGCAATATTTGGCTTTTGGTTGGCTGGATACCTCAAATGAGAGGGTTTTTAGGCTATAAGGAGCATTATTTCAAAGGCTGTGACTAGGGAAGGTATGGACTCTTTCCCTGCTTTGCGTAATCTAGTTGACATACAATGTGGTGGTGTTTTTCTAAGAGAGATCCTATGTCCAAAATGTTATTTAATTATGTCGAGGATCTAGTTGGGTATTGGCGTTTGTAGCTGATTACTGCTAAAAATAAATTAGGGTGTGCTGTGTACCATCTTAGGACACACTCCTTTCTCGTCTAAAGAAAAAACATGGTATCTTCTATTGCACAGGTCATAGAACTTGTAGCCTTTTTAGTCTTTGGACATCCTTGTGGAGAAGAATACTTGTTTTTTACTCATAGAGTCCAAAGGTTTTCTTATATAGAAGAGAGAAACCTTAATGGATAAATTACATATTAGTATAAAAATGGCATAACATAAAATTCTTCAACACTCACCCTCAAGTTGGAGCATAGATGTCGATAAGGCTCAACTTGGAACAACATCTCTAAAAGGATCCTCTAGCTAGAGCCTTGGTGAGTACGCCTACCATCTACTCTCTAGAACTGACATAGGATGTAGAAATGAGACCCTTCTAGATCATATCTCGAGTGTAGTGACAACCTATATCGATATGCTTGGTTCGTTCAAGGAAGGCTGGATTGTTAGCAATGAACAGTTCGACTTGGTTGTCGCAATGCAGGTGCATAGGAAGAGGAACCTCAATGCCTAGGTCAGTCAGAACTGATCTAACCCACATCATCTCTGTGTTGCCTTGTGACATAGCTCTGTACTCTTATTCAGCACTCGATCGGATGACACTGTATGTTTCTTGCTTTCATGATACTAATGAGTTCCCTACAAATACTGCAAACTCAGAATTTGATTTCCTGTCCTTGGGACATCCTGCGTAGTCTGCATCTACAAAAGTTGTAACAGAAAGGGACGCGCCTCTGCTAAACAAAAGACCAGTGCCATGTGAGGTCTTCAGATACCTCAAAATCATATGGATTGCATCCATATGGGTCTCTCTTGGTTGCTCCATAAATTGACTCACTTTTCTTACTACAAAGGATATGTCTGACCTAGTGATGGTCACATATAATAGCTTCCCAACTAGCTCCCTCTATATCCTCTTATCGACCTCATCAGTGTCATCATCATAGAACATCACGCTCGGGTCCATGGGAGTAGTGGTCGGCTTGCAATCTACCATACATGTCTCTGATAGGAGATATGTAACATACTTCCTCTGGGTCATCACGAGACCTCGTTGGTTCCTGGCGAACTCCAGCCCACTGAAGTAGTACAGACTGCCAAAGTCCTTGGTCACAAATTGTTGACCTGGGAAAGCCTTAGCTTCTTGAATCCCATGTAGATTGTCCCCTATAATGATGATGTCATCGATGTATCCCAATATAGCAACGGTGTGCTTCTGGGACCTCAGAACAAATAAGGAGTGATCTGCAGTGGATCTCACAAACCCCTTTTGTTCTATCACATCTAAGAGCTTCTGAAACCTTGCTTTTGGACTCTGCTTAAGGCCATAGACCGCCTTATGAAGTTTGCACGCCTTTTGAGACTCCCCTTCAGTAGCGAACCCAGGTGGTTGTTGCATGTAGATTTCCTCCTGAAGATCACCATAGAGAAAGGCATTTGTCATGCCAAGCTGGTACAGAGGCCAGTCCTGCATGACAACGAAAGAGAGAAGAACCCGAAGAGTGGAGTGTCGAGTTACTGGAGACAAAATGTCTTGATAGTCCACCCCATAGGTCTGGGTGAACCTGTGAGCTACAAGTCGTGCCTTGTAGAGATCAATGCTACCATCTCCTCGATTCTTTACATAAAACACCCACTTGCATCCTATAACAAACATGTCTGTGGGATCTGTAACAGTACTCCACGTGCCACGAGACCTTAAAGAAGCCATCTCTACTTCCATGGCCAGACGTCATTCGCTCTCCTTGAGTGACTCCTGATACATATGTGGGATTTCAACAACGGATAATCCCACAATAAATTTCCAGAAGTCTGGTGAAAGCTGCTCCAGAGACACCTGGCTTTCTATTGGATATTATGTATAAGACTGTTTGCCTTTCCGCAAGGCAATGGACCACCCTAAACCGTTACCTACTAGTGGTTCTGGCTCAACCTGCATATCTGCATGCTCATCATGTACATCATGCACACCACTAGTCCATCAGTCAAAATCAACTTTTTTGGAATTTACCTGGGGCATGATAGATGTTTGGGAAGGAGTTGGAACAAGGAGTGCAGGCTGAGGTATATGTTTAGGTGGAGGTAGGAGAATAACAATATCCTTAGACTCATAGGGACTCATCCTGTCACCTGTAGGAGAGTAGTACATGATGGACTCAAAGGTGACGTCAACACTGACATAATATTGTCACTGTACAGGATCAAAACATCGATAAGCCTTCTGAGTGCGGGAGTAACCAACAAACATACATTTTACAGCTCGAGGAGCGACCTTTTCATGACCTGGACGTAGGATATAGACAAATGCCACACGCTCAAATACTCGTTGCGTAAGAGACAAGAGTTCTTTATCAGGAAAAGCAAGACCAAATGGTGCCTTTTCACTCGAGATTGCGGAGGGCATCCGGTTTATGAGATAACAAGCATTCGTCACAACATCACCCAAAAAGAATGTGGAGCCTGACTCGGCATGAGGAGAGTCCTGGTTATATCAAAAGAGAATTAATCAGATTAAATAATCTCACACTTGAATCCCCTTAAATTAGATTAAAATTTCCTCGAATAAATCTTCAAATATAATAATGGTTAGGGAAATATAACACAAATATGTCAAAATTTAGCCTATATTGGCCAGATTGAATCTCAAATAATGATCATCATCAAATGCTCTTTAATCAGTCCAAAGTATAGAATATGATAGAGCGTTCAACAAGCTTCAAAACAACATATTGTGCACTAAAATCGGAGTTCAGATGAAGAAGATATGCTCAAATGAAGTTCAGGGGATTGATGTGCAATAAAAATAAATCATTTTCTTCCTAATTTAGTCCCTATATGACTTATCTGTAATTTCTAAAAGCCGCTTAGGCATCTCTGTAAATTATCCCCAGGCGCTGGGTATTTATGCAATTATCAAAAGGAGGTAGGGGCTTTGTGCAAAATACCCAGGTTGTAGAGACTTATGTTATGATGTTATGTACCGTTTTTTATTTTCTGTTTAGTTTCTGGACTCTTATATATTTTACCCATGGGGTCTCTCTCTCTATATAAGAGAGCCTAGGGTTCCTTGAAATAATAGATTACTCATTTTCTCCAACATGGTATCAGAGCACAGGGTCTAACCCTAACCCTAGGGTTCTCCACCGCCGCCGGACCCTCTCTCCTCTCCTTCTCCACCTCGTCGCCCCTCCCCTCCTCCACCTCGCCGCCAAGGCCTCTCGGTAAGGGAAAGGGAGGTCCGACATCTCTATCTTCAACAGGAGAGGGCCACCAAACTTATGCATTTTTTTCATGTAAGAGACGGAGAGTGAATGGGAGACTATGCAACTTGAGTGCAACATGGGGGAGATTTTTAAGGAGGTGGAGGAAGGCAGAGGAGATCTGGAAGCTAGAACTAGTGTGTTTAAGGAAGAGGGTCCGAGTGGTGACGCCACTTTATCTGTGGTAGGTGTAGCCCTCGAGGGGGTAGTGATTGATCTGAGTTCATGGAAGGTGGGTTCACAGATAGATAAGGTGTTCGAATTAGAAGTTGCATGAGTAGTAGGGGTTCAAGTGGTGGGAGGCTCCCCACTATTTCCCAATAAAATTCCGGATATGGAACGTTCGCAGGCCTAGAGGATCGACATGGCTTGTTTGTAGGAAACAAAGATAGATTCTTGGGATGTGATGAGGTGGAACTCAACCTTCAGGCCCCATCTTATGGATTTTAAGGCAACACCAGCTATTGGAAGCATCTGTGGGATATTGGTCGCTTGGAGTGGTGATATATTCGACAACGTTGATGAGTAGATCTTTATATACTCGGTGTCGGTGATATTGCACAACAAGAGGGATCAGTCACGGTTGTTGGTGACGTCAATGTGTAGAGCTACGGGTGCCTCTCAGAACGCATAGTTATGGTCCGAACTGCGACATGTGAGGAGCAGTTTCCCAGGGTTGGCATGGATTGTGGGAGGACATTTCAATGACACATCGTACTCAGATGATAGACCTGGTGGAAGAGGGGTGCAGGATCCAGGTTCTAGGCCTGTTTGCTGAAATGGTGGAGGACATGTCAGTCGAGGATCTGGAGATGTTTCGCCTGGCATACATTACATCTTTATCGCGTTCGCGGTCTGATCATACGTCATCGTGTCTGGACACATGCATTGGCAGAGGTGTATTTTCGTATTTTAGATTTGAGTATTGTTAGATGCCAGAGGAGGGGTTTCGTGACATGGTGGCCACTTTTTGGAAGGATTTGGTTTTGGAAGGTACTGCTACTGTTAGACTTGTTTTGAAGCTGAATGAGTTGAGGAAGATGTTGATCGACTTCAAAAAGGACTCTCTTATTTCATGAGAGCAAAGGAGGACCCATGCTCAAGAGTAAGTGGCAAGTCTGGATGGATTAGAGAATTACAGGGAGTTGGATACTGACGAGCTAGAGAGTCGTGGGGTCGTTCAGATGATCTTGCAGGAGGATAGGAAGCACAAATTAGAGTGGAGGCAAAGGTCACGACATGAGTGAAGGAAGGGGATGCAAATACCAGGTTTTTCATGTTGTGGCAAATGGCAGAAGGAGGAATAGAATTCACTCCATTGATGTTGGGGGGAAGTGTTCGGTGAAGAGGATGAGATTACAAGGGCGATGACATATTATTTCAGGAGGGTGAGCATTTGAGCATGCGTACTCAACACTATGGATCGCAATGGCTTGGTCTAGGGGAGAACTGCATTGTTGACACCGATGTGGATTTCTTGATGCACTCTTTTGAGTTATTGAAGGTTTGTTTGAAAGTTTTTGCTCTAAACCCGGATGGTTGCCCTGGTCCGAATGGCTTTCCTATATTTTTCTTCCGTGAATTCAGGGACCTGGTCGTAGATGAGGTGATGGATCTAGTTGTGAGTTTATTGAGGGTAATTCAGGGTTCGATCATCTTTAACTGATCCTTGATCTTCATGTTGCCAAAGAAGGATGTGGCCACAAGGGTGGATGACTACCGCCATATTGCTCTATCAAATGCGATCTATCTGATTGTGGCCAAGGTGTTGGATGATAGGCTAAAGGGGATTCTGAACAAGATCGTCTCCCTTCTTAGAGTGTATTCTTACTAGGCAGGCAACTGATGGATAGTGTTGTCCGGGCTTTTGAGACCGTGACTGATTGGAGGAGGAGGGGTTCGAAGGTAGTGGGTTGGAAGGTTGATTTATGGTAGGCATGTGACAATGTGGATTGGTGTTTTCTATAGACTTCCCTATCTAGGAGAGGTTTCCTAGATCGGTGTATAACATGCATGAAGAGGTGTGTTACGACGGCTTCCTACAGGTTTTGGTGAATGGCCAATCGAGTGGGGGTTTATTCTAGTCGCAATGTTGTATTCGTCAGGGCAGCCCGTTGGATCCATTGCTTTTTGTTATCGTTGTGGATGCTTTGTCGGTCATGGTGGATAGGGTTGTGTCGGGAGGCATTTGCATGGAGTACAACAAGGAGGAGATTTCGGTGCCTATTCTTCAGTACACGGACGATACCATCCCGTTTGAGGAGGGGGAGCCGAGAGCTGCATGGGTCTACCTGCGATCCTTGATATCTTCGGGGATGTTTTTGGCTTGAAGCTCAACATGCTTAGTTGGAATTTGTGCCTTTCAGTCTGGGGGAGGAAGAGGATGGGAGATGTGGAGACTGGGTGAGATTACTTCGTAGGGAGCTGCCTATGAGACACCTTGGTGTTCCTGGTTCTTTGGAGGATGCGATTGGCGGATTGGTTACCGATCATCGAGCATGGAGCAACTGTTGGCAAGATGGAGATATGTTTGTCTTTCCCATGGTGGTAGGTTGGTTCTTTTGAGGTCGGTCCTTTCGGCTATCCCTATTTTTTTCCTGTCTGCTAGGATCCTTTCTGTGGTGATTCAGAAGATGCTCGAGTGCATCATGAGATGATTTTTCTGGTCATCTTTAAAACGATCGAATGGAGTGTCTCTTGTTGATTGGGGAACGATGTCTTCTTCGAAGGATGATGGCAGTCTTGGAGTGCATAGTCTGGGAGATGAATAAATCCCTACTTAGTAAGTGGATTGCACATATCTAGGGGGAATACAACAATTCTTGCCTGTGAGATTGTGTTCTACTTAAGTGAATATATGAGGTGGGGACGAGCCCAGGGGTCTTTGGACATGCACCCTCTTTTTTCTGGAGAGATGTTTGCAGGGTGGCGCGGGAGATTCGTTCATTCCTGAGATCGATCTTGGGCGATGGTATGTGCTTCAAGTTATGTGTTGATGAATGGAGTGAGTGTGGTGTGATAGGGGTACATTTTTCGAGGTTGATGGCACTTAGCAGTTGACTAGAACTGTTTTGTGGCGAAATTGTGAGATGGCCACTCTTTCTTTCCCAACTACGGATCCATATTGTCTGATCAGCGAGTGAGTGGGCCGATGGTGTTGTTGCAAGAGCTAGAGGATGTTGGCAGACCCACAAAGGGACGAGATTAGTGGAGCTGGTATGATGGATCCTTGTTGATGAGGAAATCCTATAAGGTCCTGAAGGGCTCTATGGTGTTTGACCCTGGAAGGTGTGTGGCTGATTGTAGAAGAATACAGAAATGAAAAATTCCGATGCGTGTGAAAGTGTTTATGCGGCTATTTTGGAGGGGGGAGATTGCTGACTGGAGATAGACTTGCATGACTCACTCAAACGGGGGGCCTGACATGCTGTCGTTGTCACAATAATATGGGTGTGCGGACCACCTCTTCTTCGATTGTGGAAGTTTGGTTGAGGCTTGGGAGTTGTTTGGGAGTACCTCGACATCAACTTATGGGGTAACGACCTTTTAGGAGTCCATTGGCATGGACTAGCATGTGGTAGAAAATGATTGTGCAAGTAGTGTGGCAATGATTTGGGCTATTTGGCTAGCCAGAAACGAGGCGCTCATGTCATGAGCATATTTACGTGGAAAAGGTGGTAGCGCACGCTAGGACTCAAGTTGAATTTTGGCAATTGTAGTGTCCTGCGTGTATCTCTTGTAATAGACATATAATTATTATTTTATGATTAATGGTGAAGTTTTTTAGCATACGTCTATATGCTGAAGGCCTTTTTTTCTTTAAAAATCAATAAGGTTTGAAATATTGAAATAAATACCATATTAGAAAGCTATTGATATATATATATATATATATATATATATATATGAGATGCATTGCCTATGCTGGTGCAAATTTTGGAAATATCTCAAAAAAAAGTTATTTTCTCGCATGTAAAGATAATCCTGGTCGTTTGAACAATAATTCTCATACAAAATCACCCTTGTAGGCATGCGACCCTAAACTTGTCGATTTTGTTCCGAAAATATCCTCTCTCAACCGGTAATTAGTGACTCCTCAACTGCTTTCTTCAATTGCTTCTCAATGCAAGATGTCCACGTCACTTCCCAGCAATTTCCACGTGGACTCTCTCTGAAATAAAAGACCATACTAGTGTCCATTCGTTCCGAGCATACAACACACAACAACGAGAGTGGTCTCTCAAGAAATCAAGAAGCACGGACTCGGAGCTAATTCCATCGGAGGAACTTGTTTTTCTTTCTAGGGTTACGAGGGGAACCATCCAATAGCACTCTCTACAATCTCATCTCACAGCATCCTCCTACTCCGAGCTAATTCCAAATACGATCTCAGCCTGGTGGAGCGAAATACAAGGAGCGAGGCAGGCCGTGGAGGGAGAGAGCATCATGTTTGAAGCAGCTACAATGGCAACTGCGATGGCAGCTGATCTCGGACCAGAGTTTGTTAAGATGTCTGGAAGAGTGGTCAAGAAGCTCTCCGATGTGAGAAATGGGGTACAATGGGCGGAGACAACATCACGGATAATCGGCGGCATCTTGAAAGATGCGAGAAGCGGGGATCTGAGTCGCGGTGCGACGGCCGCGTGCTTGTTAAATGAGCTCGAAGGGATACAGCGTGAAGGAGAGAGGATCACGACGGAGTACAGGAGAAAATTCGGCGTGAAGACCGGGGAGAGGTGGCTCAATAGCATTTTCAAACCCATTTCGCTCTCATCCATAGGAGACGATGTCAACAATATGAAGAGAAGACTGGATGCCTTCAAGGAGTCCGTAGATATTGTCAATGCTTTAGGCATTTCCATGTCACGAGCTCAGTCTCTCCGAAGAAGACGATGCTGTTGCTTCGTTTCTCCTGCATTGATCCCCTGAACTCTGTACAGATCCTGCTGGATGATATCATTGTTTTTTCTTCTGAAGAATGTAAATATCATTCTTATCTTGTAAATCAATTAGATCATGCGCATTCTTTACTATTCTTTACTCCTTGTGTAAAACTTTCACATCAAAAATAAGGCCAGGAATTGTATGATTTTGAAAGAAATATGAAAAAATCGGATCTTCATCTTTTGGATAAAATGCCTGTTGTCCAACGAATTAACCATCTTATGCTTAAAAAAAACATCTGTCTTTGACATTTTCGAATTACAGAAAGACAGAATATGATAGTTTATTCAATGGCAAGAACTTGGAATACATAATTCTCGAGTTGAAAACATGCTCTCCTATAAAAAAATTTGGTCACTGTGAGCTGAACCACCTTTTATAATAAAAAAAGTGATACCATTTCAAACATCTAAAATCTCACAGCCCATTCCCCTCTCATCATCTCCAATGGGCTGCAAGAATTACCCCCAAACGCATCCTACGTAGGTCCTCTGAAAGAACAACGGCAACCACCCCCTCCCGCCCCCTCCAAATACATACTTGACCCGTCCTCCCCGTCGTAGACTTCTCTGGTAATCCTCAAGAAGAAATGAGATTCCTCTAAACGAAACTTGGAGATGGTCCCAAGACATCACATAATTTTACAGAAGAAACCCAATCGATAAACTGTTGTTGGATTGAAGTATCGGGAACATAAGAAACTAAGACATGAATTGGGTAAATGAAAATGGAAAGTAGATGTTTTCCGAGGGTTCTAAAGGATCCGCTTTTTCTACCCCGGTTTCTCTCAAATCAACACTTCAACCACCATCTCCATAGACCCTTCCTTTGATGTCGCTTTCCCTGCAATTAGTACAAGAACCTCCACTTCGACCTCATCATCAACCTGTACATATTTCAAAATAATATTGTTCATTCTTGCCGGGTCTCGTGTCAAGAGCCAAAGTATAATCCTTCAGTATGCACGCCTCCCCATTCCCCTCCCTCCCATCACTGCCCCTCCCTGTCGTCGTCAATTCCTCCACTAGGAAAAATTAACCCTCGAGGTAAAATTGCATAAATGCTCCCAAAATTTTGTTCCTTTGTAGGGATGCCCTTGCACTGCCCAAGGTGGGACCCCCAAACCCCCACATATTCACCCCACATACCATTTTACAATCCATATATGATAGCAAATCACCGACCCATCAAATCACACCACCCTTGCCACCCACGTAAAACAAAACCCACACCCACTTATCCCTACTGCGCCCATGTGGCTAAACCCCTCATACCCTCCTACCCTCCCTTTGAAGCCGAAGGGATGCAAACCCTTACCCAATCGCCATCCCCAACCCAACTCCTATTCAAGGACGACACCCAAGCGAGACTGCTCCACCTAGATCGTCCTGACACCCCCTCCTCGTAACCCACACCATCCATTCATTACCACCGCTTGCTTGAAATGCCTTAAACATGACCATTTAATGTGTTGCTACCATAATATCTCCACCTGCCCTCCCCCCAACCAACCCCTATGTCCACCCACAATCCACATCAAAACGCCGAGCCCTCACAAACGCGTAAGCACACCTCCTCACCCACCATGCAATGCCAAGTGTATGTTCCCAAGACCATCGGAACAAAAACCTCCGCAGTTGAACGTTGTCCTTTGGCCCCTCGTTCGAGGGATACTTCCTCGAGCGCTGAAGATATCTCAACCCCGTCTAGCGAGCCAAGGTCTACATGGAATCCATCCTCCCAAGTATCTGTTGCTCCGTTGTCTCATCATCGAGTTCTCAAGAAGATCCCCTCCTTCGATTGGGACAAAAAGCCCCTCATCGATGAGTTTGGGGAAGATGTCGTCTACCTTTTCAGGAAAATCTCAAAACGCCTATTGAAGGTGGAGGTGGCCATTGAAAAAAATGTATAACAACCTAGTCGGCACATCGATGACTTCATTAAACGAAGACACCATGTGCTTCTACACATGGTCCCCCTTCTATGGAGCGAAGCACATTGAAGACGTCAACCCTTTTAGCCGATGGTTATTGGCCTCCCCCCACCACCGTTAACCATGCATCCTTAACAACCTCACCAAAAACTTCGGCAAGTTGTTAGCCTTCAAAGTTCCTCGCTCTTACAAGACTCCAACGATGCATCGGTGGCTAAACTACAAGTTGACATCCCCAAGGTTCAGGCCATCATGAAGGGAATCGAAGTCATCATGACATATGGAATCTTTGGAGCCTCTTTTCACCCAATCAACAAGTTCCACAAAGTAGCCTTCACCCACTACAACATCCTCCCCCAGCCGAAAACACCACGCACAACATCCTCGGTAACAAATACAGACCAAATTAGCAACTATAAAAATCTTCCCTCACCTGAAATCGAGAACCAGGTACCTCATCACTGATTTTTAAACTCATGTCGGTGGGGTTTGACTTATGTCCTAGTGTTACGTGGTAGAAAGCACGGATTGACCTATTGCCATTCCCCGCACACCATGGGTTCTCTTCCGATGCCAATTTTCGATTCACAAAGGACCTCGATTGAGAGTCTGTTGAGAATGCACTCCTATGACTTGAAAGCATGGGAACTATGATCGATGAAATATGTCTACCATCCAAGCGAGCCATGGAGAAGATGAAACAAGTACTTGACATTGAGAAAATTGAGAAAGTTGTCGACTTACCCCCTCCACTTCACATTCCAGAGCCCCGAAACCTTTGCCGATCAAACCCGCGGAAGCCTTTCTCCCCAGCAGCAGCGCCCCATTGCATGGCACTCCTACTTTGACTCACCTTCAGCTCTGGCTGTAAAAACTCTCCTTTACCCAAATGATCAGAAATGCATGGTTGCTCCCGGTTTATGGACACAACCATTTCCAAAACTGGCACCCCAAGATTAAAAGACTCAAAATTGACCCCATCTCCTGGAAACGGGAACACATCCAACCTTTTGACAAAGCATCTTCAATCCTCCTAAGCAAGATGAAAGACCTTGAAGATTCCCTTCAAGAAATACCCCATAATCGGGGATATGGTCCGTTCTTTCTAGTCGGGGATGGTGGTGTAGGGCTCATCTATGGTGAGATTTGCATCGAAGTTGGACGCACTATGACGTAGACTTATGGTGTTCAAGAGGGGTCTCGTCCAGAGTGTGAGTTAAGGAGGACTCAGGTGCAGGAGGAGATGGGGAGGCTGGATTTGCTGGAGGATGATAGGCGTTTGGACGAGGAGGAACTTGTATATGGTCTAGA
The DNA here is from genome assembly GCA_037367405.1 of Ottelia alismoides. Lineage (NCBI taxonomy): Eukaryota > Viridiplantae > Streptophyta > Magnoliopsida > Alismatales > Hydrocharitaceae > Ottelia > Ottelia alismoides. Next base: position 40,278 of record JAZKJV010003696.1, on the reverse strand, counting down.
AGATCCTAGAGTATGAGGATCGGAAGTGGGAATGTGAGTGGAGACAAAGATTGAGGCAGAGGTGGTTGAAGGATCAACAAATCCTTATGTGATGGGTAACTACCAGTCACCACAACCACTTTCCTAGTTGCTAGAATCCCAAGGGCACCCTTAAATACACTGCTAGGAGCACCCGAAATAACATGCATGTCACCAATCGAAGAGGGTGCATATGCTGAACCAATAGATGTATCAATACCGGAAACGTTCTCAGTCGCCACCTTAGCTACTGTGGAGAAAATAGAATCACATGCCACCCACATACGTACCTCATGCTTACATTCAACATCCATCTATTGTCATGCATCCATACATTAGTGGCATATATACACACACTCCTACACAACCACCCATATTTTCCCATACACTCCTACATACCCACGTACATATCACATATCCTTCCATACTAAGCCACCTACATACCCACGTACGTATGTACAAATCTAACTACCAAATACCCATCTAAACACTAATATTCATACTTATTACATACCCAAGTCTATACCCACATACTTACATTCATGCTTACATTTAACACCTATCTATTACTACATCCATCCATACATATAGTGGCGTATGTGCACATATGATGAATCTCATATTCATCATGATAAAATCAACATATTAAACTCCTTGCTTAAATAATCCAATAAAAATCACTGACAATTCGTTCAATTTATCTTGTATTATATGGTACATAAACTGTGTAATTAACACTATATTTATTGTATTTAATTACTATTATTTTCTTTGTTTTAATTCTCATTAAAAACCCATAAAAATTAGGTTAATTAATTGTCTATAATGGTACTGACCTTTAAAAGAGATTAAAAAATACAAAAAACATCTCAAAACCAAAAAGGTTGTGTTTTTATCCCCTTAAAAACACCCCCCAAAATACTCTTTTGTACAAATGACCTCTTTTGACTTTTCTGTCCAACATGAAACTTGTAGATCTCATCGAGATCTGCAACTTTCATGTTTTGACTATTTCCTAATTTTGCCTCTAACTAATTCTTTTGTTATTTTTCTGTATTTTTATATTTATTGATTTTTCTAGTGCGGCCACATGGCGCTCTCTAGAGCCGCCACATGGCCGCTCCCTCCTTCCGCCACCCGGTGCTATCCTAGTCGTTGTATCTTCATTCCCCCGCCTTCATCTTAGCCCTTCAATCACGTATCCATTCCAGTCGTAAGATCCTACCTCCAGATCAAATCCTCGCCGCTCCCTCACGCTAAACCAAAACCGCTCGATCCCCTATCATCCTACGGCCCTCATCTCACTACGTCACCTCTCCATTCATAACCATCATATCATGCATCTCCTTTCATCCCAGGCGCTCGCCTGTGCCCACTTCTCAGCCACACGATCAGATCCTAAGGATCTAATCACCGCCTACTCCCGCTCTCCTTACAGTCGTCGATCTCCCTCCTAATCTTGTGGCTCCCCTCGAGCCCTGTCACCCGTTCACCCTCCACCGTAGGATGGACTTCAAGTTCCACCTGGACCGCCCCCCTCTGTGCACTTTCCAGCCATTAGATCAGATCCTAAGGATCTGATCTATGACACACATCCGCACCTTCATCTAGGCCATTGGATCGCAAGATCCAACGATCCAAAACCTATCATCTTCCTCCAGACCCCACGCCCCCAGGCGTTACGCCTGCGCCACCCTCCGCCCCCTTTCTATTTTGGAAGGCGCCTCCGACCACCCTTCCTCGTCCTAACGACCACCCCACATCGCCCATTCTTCCGACATCCACGCGTAACCCCCTTCGTCCCTCGCCATTACTTCCCCACCATCATTACACCGATTCAAAAACCCGTGTAACCTCTGAGCTCCGCCACCTATAAAACATTCGCCTCCGCCTCCTCGTCTTTCCGTCCACCATTCAAGGGCCTTCCCCCTAGCCGCCTTCCCCTCCTCGTGACAGGAGGAGGCGGAAATGGCCGGCGATAATGGGTAAATTCCCCAGTGTCGACCCACAGCCGCCATGGTTGTGCCGCGGCGGCTCTGCCCCACTGAGCACCTTACGATAGGCTTAGTGAGTTGTACGACGACCCGAGGATCGTCCAGGTCCTCCGCTCAAGCCCTTCCCCTCGCCAGCAACCTGCTCCGACCAGGTAACCTCTCTTATCTTAGTTTCTTTTGATTTTCTTCTAATTCTCCAGCCGCATACTATACATCACACCTCCCCTTGACCATCCAATTAGCTCTGCCACACCACCTTCATATTCGCCAACGCCTCCGTTCACACCTTTCCCTTCTCTATGACCTCGCCACCCTCCTCCATCTTCTCCTCTGCTTCGTCGGAGGAGAAGAACCCTGGGTCCACCTCTCCCACCACATTCGCGGACCCTCACTCCACTCACATCGCACGCACGACACTGCGTCGGCTATTTCTCACGTTTGCAGGTGTCCCTATCTTCAATGGTCGGAGATAGTACGCCCTCTGCTGCTCCACCACCGATCATGCTTCGTCGACTAGCCGATCTAATCACTCCTGGAGTCTCGCTGCACCTCCCGCTCCTTCGCGAGGACCACAGCTATCTTCCTCGATCTTCATAGGAGCACGCGGAGCATGGAGGAGCTTTACAGAGCTCGTCGGATCCCCACCTCCTCCGGCGGCCTACGGCAGAAGACGAGGAGCAGGCACCGTCCGATCTTCACGATCGAACGGTCTAGATGATGACACGTGGCCCGGTCGAGCCTCACGCCGAACCTCCAGGCTCGGGTCCCCGAACCTTGAACCGAGCCACCATGCACCGCCACGTGGCCCGAGCCTGCTACACCTCGCGAGCCTGACCCCCTTGCGTGCATGGCACATGGGGGCTGGGTAAATTGCATGAAGACCCTGCAAATTTTTTGAAATTACATTTTGGTCCCCAGGCACGTGCCTTACATGCGTGCTTGGGTATTTTTCAGGGAGACCCTTGAAGTTTTACAAAATTGCATTATGGTCCCTGTGCGCAGACGGTGAAATTGCAAAGGACCCCTGTTGGTTTTGGAAAATGGCAAATAGGTCCCTAAAATGGCAAATAGGTCCCTTCAGGGACCTATTTGTGATTATTTGTCCTTTTATTTCTCGCATTTTATTACATTTATGCCTCTGCATTGCTTCTTCCATAATTTGAGCATCTTAAGTCTGATTCGCATGATTTTATTATCATTTTGTTGCAAATTTAATTATCTTTTTAATGGCATACTTAATTTTTGATTAGACACTCATTAAAATATGATGAATTTTTTATGCCTATAGTTTCTATGTTCTTAAATCTTTACCATTACTAGATACTTGCTTGTAATTTTTATGCTCCATTTGACTATGAAATTAAACCATAATCTGATGATCTATTATGTGATCTCTTTAGGCATATTTGTACTCCATATTTGCATATATATCCTTTGCATTCATTAATTCATTTTGAGCATGCATCATCTTATAATTGCATTAAAATATCCAACAAAAATTACATGCATCATTTCGTGTGTCATTTTATCTGCACATCTGTATGAAGGCCCAGAATTGAGAAAATAATCACACATAAAACAAAATTTGAAAAATATATTAAAGAGGTGTGTGTCCTGTGTTCGACATTGGTAGACTTGCCAAGTTAAAATATTCCACAACATTCAAAGATTGTGGTTTTTGACGAACCAAATTTGCCTCCTATACTACAACAATTTTTGACTATTAAAGAGGTAAATTTGACGTTCATCAACATGCTCCTACATAGCCACCCTCTTATACTCTCCATGCCATATACTCGCATGCATACCCACCCACGTACCCACATACTTACACGCTTGCACTTACATATTTTCATACAAAACTACACACCACACCTATAAATACATATATACGCACACAACTACCTACCCAACTATATACATAAATAAGTGCATACAACTCTAAATACAAGCATATCCATCCACATAACTACATATATACGCAATCAGATACATAGATTCATGCATACATATACCTCACCCACACAACTACATATGTAATTGCTTACAGAATTACACGCCTCGAATGTTCTCTTGGTTTGCTCTTTTCCTAATTTTTTGTCGCATTCAAAAGGGTGTTTAATTACCTTGAGAATTTTATAAGATGTTAAACAGACGAGCGAGCGACAGTGCTCGAATGTAACAACACTTGAGATATTTTGATTTTGATATTGGATAAATTGGTATATTATCCTAACCCATTCTACCACTACCTTCGTACATGCACTCATTAAGAGTCACAAAGTGGCGAGGGGCATTTCCTAGATTATAAAGCTAAGATCTCAACAATTGTGAAAATATATAACACATGGTAGGGCATCAATTCTCAAAATGTGTTGCACGCGCTTCTCTTTGTGCAAAGTCATACTTAACCTAGCATCAAAGGGCGTACGTGTGTGAATGAGGTTTAGTATGATTTCATGTAATGCTTTAAAATGCACTCTACATGCTAGGCTTATCTAATAGATAGATAATAGACGTTTACTGCATAAATAAGGTAAGATCACATAACAATGGCATGTGCCTTGCACATTAAGAATGATTAACATAAACAATATCAAATACATGAGCACCGATATTATCATAAACCACAAATCACATAAACACTTAACGCACACTCATTTAGCACACAAGTACATAGAAACTTGTTAATTAAAATTGCAGACAATAATAAATTGACTAACACAAATGGACAATACACAAGCACGAAACATATATCCACGTAGCTCATCAATTTTTTTTCATTTTTTGTCTCTTAGGAATTTCACCAAGTACATACAACATCCAAAAAGAGACAATGAACCAAATTAAAATACAAAATTAACAAATAGATTAAGGAACTATAAGAGAAGAGGTATACCTAGATAGTGCTCGTTAGCTACAGGAGGGAGATGGAGGAAGAAGGGGCAACGGGGGGTGGAGAATATGAATGATGTAGGAAGGTTGGTGGAGGATGAAGTGCTTTGCGCGGAAGAGGAGGGGAGGAGCGATCGGAGGAGAAGGAGGATGAGTCGGGCGATGGGAGGGCAAGGGAATTAGGACAGAAGAGGGAAATGAGTTTAATCGACAGTACATGGGGGAAGTGAGTTTGATTCTGGAAATTTGATCATACATTGCGACTACGCTTTCGTTTACTAATGATTGCACAACTGCTATAATAATTATGCACACATATGGATGCAAAACGAAGCGTAATGGCTCACCTTATCATGTTCTCCCAAATTTAAGGTGTGATCACTTTTCGTAGGTTTGTGGTTGCAATACTCATTATGACCACAAACCCCCAACAAGCGGTTGCTTCTATGTGCTAATATAAAATAGAGGCTGTATTAAAATTTTAAGTCATTTGAATTTATGTAACCCATCCATCAAGTGGTGTTGTATATCATAACATCCATTGATTGTTAATTTATGCATGATTGTGTTCACAACAGACCTTGGATATTTTAAACTTAGTGGACACACGAAGTTGTATTATACATATATACATAATACCATATGTGTGTGTTTCTGTGGAAGGGGCTATTGGGCCTACACTGAGGGGGGAGTCAACTTGGCTACTCGACCCTTATTTTTTAAATTATTAAAGTATTTTCTAAAAACACTTGGAAGTATTTAGATCACTATATGACACCATGTTCTCATTTAAATTTTGACTCAATTTGAGACTCCCATCTCATCTATCAAGCCTGTCAAATTTTAACAGTCTCAAAATTGTTGAAATTAACCCCTCATAGATGAACGTGTTAGGGATCTTTCATTTACATTAAATCTGAATGACAACATGCTGTCATATGGAGGACTACATTCCTCCATGTATTTTTAGGTAATACCTTAAGTGATAAAAAATTAAAGGTGGGAGTATCTAAGTTGGCTCTCTGGTGAGTATGTGATTCATTACTCTAATATCTGAAAATAGAGCTTTGTCCTCGAATACTTTGATGCATTTACTGTTTTATTTTGCATAATTATCATGCACATGTAAATAATTAGCATTGGTTATCATGTATTTTTGCATAAAATAAAGGCATTGAATATTATTTGTAAATAACCTCTTGTAAATAACCAAACTTCCTTGATTTTTTTAATAAATTCATACTATCTCCTTTTCACTTAATTATTTCTCTATATTGTATATAAAAATGTATGTAAAAATACAAAATAAAATTTCAAATTATAAACTTATTTATCCAATGAAAATGGTTTCATTAAAATCGATGCTTGTAGGTAAAATGTCAGTTTCGAGACCTAATTGTACTTTGTAACTTTGTTTTATTGTTTTCATGTACATAATTAGCCTTTTTAATTTATTTCTTTTTCATTTTTTTCTTTGGTTTATGTTTTACTAAAAAAATTGAAATTAATATCCAAAAGATCCTAAGAAGGGTATTTATTAAAAATCCAAAAAATAAATTAGGGTTCAATTGTATTTCGAGTATTTTATCAAACTTTCTTTTGTATATAGTTTTATATGAAAAATCAAAGTAACAAATATAAAACCCTCAAAATTTGGTATTGTATTACTTTGAAATACCTTCAAATATTTATTTCTTGTATATATTGATTTATTTTGAGTTTGATGTCTACATAGACATGTAGATATCATTTTGATGTAGAATTATTATGTTTACCATTTTTTCGTTTTCTTTCATTCTCTATTTCTTTTAATTTCTTTTGTTATTTTCTTCTTTAATTATGGTCAACCTTTGACCACTTCTGTTGAGGTGGCCGCTTATCATCGGATCCCCATCCTCACTTATCCACATCAGCAACCCTCCACCCCTTCATTCCACCAATAAGACGGTTAGAGTTGTTGATTGGTGCGTCAACTCTATGCCTTTAACGCATGCTCTCTGCATAACAACCACCTGTGACCCCTTCCCGTGGATAACCTCACACACCACATTGCCCACTCGCTCATCACTCCTCCATTCATCGCCAACCACCCCAGTACGACCATGACTTGGCCAGCCACTCCACCACAATCAGAGCTCATCCCAAACCTAACTGCTCGCTACCACTAAAAACCAAGACCCACCGACTGTCATAGTTTATCCACCCTTTGGGATAGAGAGAGACCCGAGCTCCCTGAGTAATTTCGGTGATAATGAGATCATCGTGGTAAAGCAAAGACCCGACTCTCCTCCGACAAGATCCGGTGGAAGCCATCCACCATTGCAAGAGGGAGTGCCATGAACCAATGAATCAAACATCGAGGCTATTAAATAAATAAAAAATCACCCGTGGCAACATGGGAACCTAAGTAGGTGCACTCAAACCACACTCACCCAAGTTGTCTCTCCTCTCTCTTCCTCTTCTCCGTCCTATCTTCTTCCTCACTTCTTCCTACAACACTTCATCCTTACCTACCATTCATCCTCTTCTTTCCCCACCACACACGTGCAACACCCCTTCGCGACCACCAACACACACACACACATGCAGCAGATCTTTTCTACTGCCATTTCATGCACAAATCACACACAAAGGGGGGTGTTTCTTGTTTCTAGTTCTAGGAGGAGGGTCATGGTCGAAGATAGCGACGGACCCAGAATTTTATATTAGGTAGGGCATTGTTATATGTATGTTTAAGATGCTTGCTAATTTTTAAAAATAAAAATAAAAATGTATCCTGTACTTATAAAAATCACATGTAAATCAAAGTAAAAAAATATAAATTTATTGCATCTGTAATTTTAATTTTTATTCAAAAAAATATACCATAAATTTTGACATTTGAAATGCAACCGTATAAAAATTACATCAATTAAAGCTTCTTTTCATTCTTATCTATATAATTTAGATGTATTTTACAAGTATTGAATGCAATAAAGTGATATTATTTTCCCTACTTTTCACATTCATATGTATAATTTTGGAAGTTATAATAAAAAATCAAAATATATTTAAGAATTGCTTTGAAAGAAAGAAAAAATCTTCCCAATAAAATATATAACAAGGATTATTATTCATTTCAAAAGTATGTTTGATTTTCACGGTTAATAAAAAAATAAATGGAAAAATTATTATATAGATCACCACATTTTATGAACCTTTACAAACGAATTTAAATTTATTACGAATTATAAAGAACAAATGATAATTTTTGTATGAATAATGTTCATTTTTATAAATTTAACATTGAAAGATAAATCCACAAAGATTTAAAATATTAGACATCATAGATAAATTTATTTTCGTGATTTTATGACTGAAAAGAATTGAGAAATTAATTTAAAAATTATGGCAATCATTCTCCGTTAATTGGAGAGAAGAAAATCCAAGTATGGATAAGGGAGTTTTTCCTTGGATAAGGTTTTATTTGTATATGGGTGAAGTCCTTTTATCCTGGGATAAACTCAAGATAATTTATCATGAAAAAGTTATCACATCATGACTACATTTTATATTATCTCACTATCTTGATATTTTTTCTTTCTTATTTTTCAAACCAACCAACAAAAAATGAAGGTTAAATATAATGTATTTCTACACTCCCCATTTATCTTGATAACGTATACATAAAAGGTCTGCAACTTTTTTGGAAATTATTCGAGAATCTCAATAATCGTGCATTAACTTTAGAGGTATGGTAGAGGAGATAAACATTTAATATTTGAATTCCGGAGGGGCACTTGTATTAATTCAATGTTTTTTAAATAAGGGGGCGTCACTAGATAAACCAAATGGATTGTTGGATTTTGGCAAGGTGGGTTTCAATAGGTATTGCAAAATGGAGGGGGGCACGTGCCTAATCTCAAAATAGGTGTTTGGATTTTAGCTAATAGCGAGGTGTCTAATAGGGATGAGGACATGAGGATACAGTTAAGGAGCGCCTAACGACTTTGAAAGGTATCGATCTACATGAAGGTGGTGTTTGGATTTTCGAGGTCAATGAAGCCGGAGTCATGACATCACTCAGCGAATCTCCTGGAATGGTTGGATGGTGTCCTTTTGGAAGAAGATTAGTTTTGGAAGTGGATGTTATTAAAGTCCGCGATGAGGATAAGGTGGGCTCCTTCCACCGTGATATCGTCCAAGTGGCCCAGGAAGGTGTCTTTGTTCGATGTGTACGAGGGACGGTAGACATAATGAAATGAAGATTATTTTTGTTTGGGTGTGGTGTAGTTGAATCGAGGTACATAAATCATAATTGATCCAACTAAGGCATGATAAAATTGAGGAGTCCCATCCGGATAAAATACCCCATGATTTACAAGAGGTATTCGCATATCAGGAGAAGGCATCCAACGAAGATAAAGGAGCTGTATGAGCTGGGTCTCTACTCCTAGTTTCTTGGAAGGCAAAAAGGTTTATATTATATTTCCTAATAAAACCTTTGATCCATGTCATTTTCCAGGGGCCGTCAAGGCCACGAATATTCCACGATAGTAGATTGGTATCCATTAAGAACGAGTGTAGCTCCGCATGGTACGAATTAGAGTGGTTATTCAAAGGAGGGGATTTTCGACCTTCCAAATCGATCTAAGAAGCAGTTCTTTTGGGGGAGTCCTCGAATGACAATCGTAACTTGGGTAATGTTTCTTCTCACATTTTCAAGGTGTTTGAAGTGATGAGTGCCTTATACAACCACAGAGAGGGGTCGTCGAGAGAGTCGTCATAAACAGAATGAGGGAATGGGGGTAAGCTTATCATTAGGGGTACCTGAGGTTAACAATTCATTGTATTTCTTTTCCGTACGAGGGGTGGGTTCCTTCTTGGTCACGACAGAGGTGGAGGTGCGCCCCCAGAGGAGTGACTGGAGTAGCGGGTGGTGGGGCGGTCGTCAGCGCATACTTGATGATGAGGGTTTCCTTCATTCTTTCCTTGTCCTACTTAGACAGAAGCGAGGTCGCACGCTTGATAATATTTTCAACTATGTTTGTGCCCAGTGCTTTCAGCCAAAGGATGTTGCTCTTTGTTGATTGGCTATCAAGGTCTTTGGTGAAGCAGAGGCCATCATCAAAAGAGTAACCATTATGTGAAGGAAAAATAATTGGATCGATGTTGGCTATGACCAGACCGCGTCAATGCATAGATAAAATTTGGGGGTGCAAGTTCAACAATAGGGAATGATGGTACTTTTTCTCGATCCCAAGTGAAAAGGGAGTGTTAAGCAGGTTCTGCAGGTTGGCATTTAAGAACCAAGAAGCGGGTGGTGGTGTTCTTTGATGAGGGGGTATCGTAATGGGTAAAGGAGACATCCCGGTACTGGTTGATGAGGTGGAATGTGGCTTCAAACACACCATTTGTTGTGACCACCTCAGTGCCTTTTTGGATAGCTTGGACCTTAGGGATGTCTACGAGGAGCCTAACCAGAGAGGCATCATTGTAGTTCTCAGATAATGGAGGTACTTTAAAGGCCAAACTTTTTCTGAAATTCTTCACTAGGTTGTTAAGTAAATATGGGCATATGTGGTGCGGAGGTAAGCCCAGGACAACCAACCAGTAATGGTTGGTTTCCTCGATGCGCTTTGCACCGAATGAGGGAAACCAACAATAGAACCAGATCGTGACCTCGGAGGTCCGCACAAGCTTTAGGTAAAGCGTCTCGGATGTGACTTCGACGATAACTTAGCACTTGGATTTTTTCTGAAAAGCTGGAAAGCATCGTCACCAATTTCGTCAAGAAGAGCGTTCTCAACCCACTTGAAGGAGGCTATGTCGATGAACTCTGCGATCGCACAACGAAGCATTTATTGTTTTGCCACCAAGGATTTAGCACACACCTCAGCATGCTGGGTGGGGGATATGACGATGTTTACATGAGATGTGGGTGTCGGACATGTGAGCTCACGGCAAGCCATTACACAATAAAGGTTATTGCATATCATTTCTTAATCTGAAATGAAGAATGACGTATTTGCATAATAGGTCCAAGGAAAGGATTCCAAAAGGGCTTCGAATCTGCAGCAAATCAACAAGTGGGAGGATGTTCGGACGAAGGGGAAAAGAATGATAAATGTGGGAAGGCAGTTGATTTCCACGAGAGGTGTGTTGGGTGCGTTCATGTTAGATGTGATTTTAATTGATGTTGATGGATTCATATCGAGTTTGTTTAAGTTGGGAATGACTTCATGGTCGGCGGGGATGGTACATTTTTACTAATGGGAGATGGGTTGAAAGAGAATTGAGTAGCAGGAGATGACCTTCGATTCACACAGGTTATGTGTTATTTTAATTGATGCTGATGGATTCATATCGACTTTGTTTAAGTTGGGAAAGACTTCATGGTCGGCAGGGATGGTACATTTTTACTAATGGGAGATGGGTTGAAAGAGGGTTGAGTAGCAGGAGATGATATTCGATTCAAACATGTTATGTGTGATTTTAATTGATGTTGATGGATTCATATCGAGTTTGTTTAAGTTGGGAAAGACTTCATGGTCGGTGTGGATGGTACATTTTTACTAATGGAAGATGCGTTGAAAGAGGGTTGAGTAGCAGGAGATGATCTTCGATTCACACAGGTTATGTGTGATTTTAATTGATGTTGATGGATTCATATCAAGTTTGTTTAAGTTGGTAAAGACTTCATCGATTCAGAAGTCTAAGCTTTCCCAAGAATGCAATATGGTCATGCTCATGTCCAGGGGGTTGGGGGAGTAAGAACATGAGGTGTTTTCACGATCAGTGTATTCGCAGATGTTGGAGAAATGATATTTTGGGGGTTGGTTTGGAAGCCGAGCTTGATTTTTTAGCTTCTGCTCACTTCAGTTTTTTCTTGCTTGAGGGTGGCGGAGGTGGATGGGGTGATGAGGTGTTGATCAGGAATTTGTTCGAGATTGGGGTTTTGCCGTGTCGCATGGGGGGATGGTTTTTAGATAACTCTGTAAGGTTCTTAAGCAAGATGTGCTTCCGGTATCCTTTGCATCCCATCGTGGATGGAGAAGAGGCTGTGAGGGAGGGGCAGTGGCGGGGTAGGTGAAAGGAGAGAAAGGAAGAAGGGTGGAGGAGGTGGGAGGAAGTAGAGAGACGCACCTAGGTTCACCAGAGGGAGGATCAACCATCCACCGGTGGTGACATGGTGTCGCTCCTCGTTCCCTGGTCCGCATATGGTGTTTGTTATGTATACATGACATTCAAAAAAACATTTATACAGTTTGCTTAATGGAATGTGAAGTGAGCAGCACCTCTTTATCTGGATATCTATCACATTATGGATTATCATGTTTTAGGTATTTGAGAAAACTCATCAAGAGTAATGGGAAGGAAAATCATAAAAAAGGAGGAACACTCTTATTATAACAAAGGAGTCCATGGTATATACAAACACAATCCGGAAGTCCTTCATTAGAAACTCAAAAAGGAACTAAATGATTGTGCATAGATTACAATAGGAAAGACCTCTACACATTTAGACCTCGAGGTAAACGAACTTCAAATTTAGACCATCATACACATTGACGTAGGTCTGTCTCGACGTTTATTAATGCTGAAATTAGAGAAATCAATCAAGAGTGAGTTGTGATCACAACTGATGATCTCCAAAAATAATTACAATAGCAGATAACAATTGATCTCATCTGGATATCGAGAAAAGACCTTCAGCTCTCAACCAAATAAAAACATCTCCTTGATCCCAGACCTCATTCATTAGAACACTTCTCTTTACGTGTAGGCAAAGATCATAAACTAAGTTCATAATAAGAAGATACTAAATGTCTTCCCATCTGAATTCTTGAAGAGGAACTACGGACAGTGAATCCACCTGCTGAATTCTTGAAGATGAACTACTCTACGTACAGTTGACCTTGACTTACATAACAATGTTCAAGAAACTAGACTTTTTTTAGCAAAGTGAAAACCACATCTTCAGAAGTGAAATTAACAAATTTAATCCAGAATGAAATGACGCAGATCAAGCAAATTGAATCCTCAGGTTAGTAATACTTGTGAACGCACAAAAATGCTTAAAAGATAATAAAATTCGCAGGAAGGAGTTTACTTCGCAAACACAACTTTGATCCGGAAAGGAATGGAACGTTTTTGATCCCTTGAGTGAGACATGTCACTCAAGGAGCATCCATTCGATGAGCGTTGGACAACCCCTACTTCGACTCCTGTGAATAAAGAAATTTCCAGGGTAGAATTTGGAACAAAGGGGATGAGTGTTATAGTATATGTAAATATATGTATTGAATGGATCCATACAATGTGCATTTAACTTATTTTCATTATCTGGCCAAGTTAGATGTGGATGTCATTCATGCCTAATTTGCACACATCCATCTCTTGTTGTGTATTGGGAAGGTCCTTGGCAAACAACTTGGATAACCAATCTGCTTAGTTCATTAAATTTATGTATAGTTAGCCAGTGCCAATCCACTTCAAACTCTCCCATTGTATTGGATTACGATAATAATGACCTGCTATTGCAATATAAATTTAATAGGAGATTGCCAAGCTGCAGCAAAGAATCTTTCAGCCACTGTGGTCGGAGATAGCGGCGGACCCATAATTTTATATTAGGTAGGGCATTGTTACGTGGGGAAAATTGGGTTGCCCTCATTGGTTGCTCCTTCTGCATTTTTCCGTAATTTTTTTATTTTTTTAAAAAAATCAAAATCATGAATATTCATCTATATATCTCTTCAATATGTCATTCGAATTTCGTCACAAACAGAGACTCGTATACCATCCATCTAGAACCGGTAATTTTAACGGTCTAAATATTGTTGTAATCGATCTGTTCTAGATGGAGCATATAGGAGTCTGTTTTGACAAAATTTGAATGACATATTAGAAGAATATATAGATGAATATACATGGTGATATTTTCAAAAAAATCACGGAAAAATGGCGTGGGGGAAGCCAACAGGCTACCCTAAATCCCGTGTTATATATACGTTTAAGTTGTTTGCTAATTTTTAAAAAATAAAAATAAAAATTTATATTGTACTTATAAAAATCGCATGTAAATCAAAGTAAAAAAATGTAAAATTATTGTATTGTAATTTACATTATTTTTCCAAAAAAATATACCATAAGTTATGACATTTGAAAGGTGACCGTATAAAATCTATATCAATTACTGGTTCTTTTCATTCTTATCTCTATAATTTAGATGTATTTTTCAAAGTTATTAATTGCAATAAAGTGATATTATTATCCCTACTTTTTACATTCATATGTATAAAAAGATTTAAATATTTGGAAGCTATAAATAACAAATAAATATATATTTTGAGAATTTCTTTGAAATAATGAAAAAATCTTCCCAATGAAATATATGACAATGATTATTATCATTTCAAAAGTATGTTTGATTTTTACAATTAATAAAAAAATTAATGGAAAAATTAGTATTAGATCACCATTTTGTGAACATTTAGCAATGAATCTAAATTTATTACAAATTATAAGAACAAATGATACTTTTTCTATGAATAATATTCATTTTTATAAATTTAACACCAAAAGATAAATCCACAAAGATTTAAAATATTAGATGTCATAGATAATATTGTACTCGTGACTTTATGATTGAAAGGAATTGAGAAATTAATTTAAAAATTATGGCAATCGTTCTCCATTAATCTGAGAGAAGAAAATCCAAAGAGGGATAAGGGAGTTTTTACTTGGATAAGGTTTTATTTGTATATGGGATGAAGTCCTTTTATCCTGGGATAAACTCAAGATAATTTGTCACGAAAAAGTTATCACATCATGACAACATTATATATTATGCCACTATCTTGATTTTTTTTCTTTCTTATTTTTCAAACCAACCGAGCAAAAATGAAGGTTAAATATAATGTATTTCTACACTCCCCATTTATCCGGCTAACGTCTACATAAAGTTTGTAACTTTTTAGGAAATTATTCGGAATATCATCAATCGTGCATTAACTTTAGAGGTATGGTAGAGGAGAGAAACATTTAATATTTGAATTTGGGAGGGACACTTGTATTAATTCAATGTTTTTTTATATAAGGGGGGCATCACTAGATAAATCGAATGGATTATTGGATTTTGACAAGGTGTGCTTTAATAGGTATTACAAAATGGAGGGGGGAGGGGACATGTGCCTAGTCTCAAAGATAGGTATTTGGATTTTATATAGTAGCGATGTGTCTAATAGGGATGGGGAGAAGAGGATACAGTTAAGGAGCGCCTAACAACTTTGAGAGGTATCGATCTACATGAAGGTGGTGTTTGGGGGGGGGTGCAAGTTCAACAATAGGGGATGATGGTACTTTTTCTCGATCCTAGGTAAAAAGGGAGTGCTAGGCAGGTTTTGCAGGTTGGCATTTAAGAACCAAGAAGTAGGCGGTGGTGTTATTTGATGAGGGGGTATCGTAATGGGTGAAGGAGACATCCCAGTACTGGTTGATGAGGTGGAATGTGGCTTCGAACACAC
This sequence comes from Ottelia alismoides, assembly GCA_037367405.1. Lineage (NCBI taxonomy): Eukaryota > Viridiplantae > Streptophyta > Magnoliopsida > Alismatales > Hydrocharitaceae > Ottelia > Ottelia alismoides. The sequence goes on along the minus strand of JAZKJV010003696.1, from coordinate 24,863 downwards.
CATCTGTTGTGACCACCTCAATGCCTTTAGGGATGGCTTGGACCTTAGGGATGTCTACGAGGAGCCTAACCAGAGAGGTATCATTGTAGTTCTCTGACATTGGTGAGACTTTAAAGGCCAGACTCTTTCCGAAATTCTTCACTAGGTTGTTAAGTACATATGGGTATATGTGGTGCAAAGGTAAGACCAGGAAAGCCAGCCAATAAAGATTGGTTTCCTCGATGCGCTTTGCATCGAATGAGGGAGAAACCGATAGAACCAGATCGAGACATCGGAGGTCCCCACAAGATTTAGGTAAAGCATCTCGGATGTGACTTCGACGATAACTTGGCGTTTGGAAATTTTCCAGAAAAGCTGGAAAGCATCATCACCAATTTCCTCAAGAAGCGCATTCTTGTCCCATTTGAAGGAGGGTATGTTGATGGAGAACTCTACGATCACACATCGAAGCAGTTGTCATTTTGCCATCAAGGATTTAGCACACACCTCAGCATGTCGGATGAGGGATATGATGGTGTTTACGTGAGATGTGGGTGTTGAATATGTGAGCCCACAGTGAGCCATTATACAATAAAGGTTATTGCATATCATTCCTTAATCTGAAATGAAGAATAACGTATTTGTATAATAGGTCCAAGGAAAGGATTCCAAAAGGGCTTTGAATCAGCAGCACATCGACAAGTGGGAGGAGATTTGGACGAAGGGGAAAAGAACAATAAATATGGGAAGGCAACCAATTTGCACGAGAGATGTGTTGGGTGTGTGGCTACTGCTCTTCTTTACATCGAGCCAGAGGGACCCTACCGTTTTCTAGGAGTTTCCGGAGATTGTATGGGGTAGGTGGATGGCGGTGATGGTACATTTTTACTAATAGGAGATGGGTTGAAAGAGGTTTGAGTAGCAGGATATGATCTTTGATTCACATATGTTATGTGTGATTTTAATTGATGTTGATGGATTCATATCGAGTTTGTTTAAGGTGGGAAAGACTTCATCGATTCAGAAGTCTAAGCTACCCCAAGAATGCAACATGATCATCGTCGCATTCGGGGGGTAAGAACATGAGGTGTTTTCACGATCAGTGTATTTGCGGATGTTGGAGAAACAATAGTTTGGGGGTTGGTTGGGAAGACGAGCTCGATTTTTTTGCTTCCGCTCGCTTCAGTTGTTTCTTCCTCGAGGGTGGAGGAGGTGGATGGGATGATGAGGTGTTGATCGAGAATTTGTTTGAGATTGGGGTTTTGCCATGTTGTGTGGGGGGAGGTTTTTTAGATAACTCTTTAAGGTTCTTAAGGAAGATGTGCTTTTGGTAGCCTTTGCATCCCATCGTGGATGGAGAAGAGGCTGTGATGGAGGCGGCAGTGGCGGGATAGGTGCAAGGAGAGAAAGGAAGAGGGTGGGAAGAAGTAGAGAGATGTACCTAGGTTCGCCGAAGGGAGGATCAACCATCCGTTGGTGGTGCCATGGAATCGCTCCTCGTCCCCTGGTTCGTATATGGTGTTTATTACGTATACGTAACATTCATAAAAACATTTATACAGTTTGCTTAATGGAATGTGAGGTGAGCAACACCTCTATATCTAGATATCTATCACATTATGGATTATCAGGTTTTAAGTGCTTGAGAAAACTCATCGAGAGTAATGGGTGGGAAATAAAAGAATATATGCTTGTTGCAAATTTAGTACGAGCAATCATTGTATAACTAAATAAATATAACATATATGTAATTCGTAGAAACTATAGAAGCGTCACATTGACTTTATCGAACTAACTTATGAAAAAAATTCGTTAAATTTTAAAATAAAATACGTGAATGTGAATAAAATAAATTATACAAGGAACTAACCATCAAATAATATAATTCGATACCTCCATCTAATCATCGAGTAGCTGCAATTATAAATTAGTACAGTATTATAAAGATTTAGATATAAAGTCCATATAAAAGATCATGTATGCCATGATAACACACTAACAACTCAAAATAAATTGCTAAGAAACTTTAATAATGCAATAGTCTTAAAGATGAAAATTAGAAGACACAAGGATGAAATCATGAGATGCATCTCCCAATCGTCTTTGAATGCATATAATATCTTGTTTTTATCAAACAAAGTAAAAAACAGAAGAAAAAAATCAATAATCATACTAGTTGTAAATATATGAAATAAATAATTTGTTTACTAACCAGAACAAGTGAAATCCTAAGAAACTTATTAATGTTGTTGCTACCATCTATGGGTGTAACTTGGCATGCTAAACAATTATTGAAGTTGAAATATTATAATAGATATTTAAAATGTTAGATGACACATGTTATAAAATTGTACATACCCAAAGTCTCAAGTTCTTCAAGTTCTTCAAATTTCTTTTCCATGTCAACTAATGGTAAAGGAGACTTCAACCAATCCTGAGAACAAATCAACCATTCTATAAGCTTCGGTGCCAACGAACTGCGATATCGATCAAGAATGCATCCACCACTGCTAAAAGTAGATTCCGAATAAACAATAGAACCTGGAATCGCTAAAAATCTCTTGCAACTTTGGAGAGGATTTCATAATTTGATGAGTGCAATTTCCACCACTGTAGGTATCAAAGTTGGAGTCATCTTTTTCACAGTTCTCTCCAAAATAACGATCAAGTTCTGTTATTCTTTCTTCATTTTCTTCCTATTGAAGATGCTTTTGAAATTCCTTTTCAAAACTAATATTTAGCCCATATTCATCCTTTTCATTCTCATGGATGGAGTCTCTACCAATATGTTCAACACCAAAAGTTTTACTAGTGGAATAAAGTATTTTATAATGGTCACAGAGGTCATTCACAACATTCATGGTCTTGTTGACCAATCTTGAAACATGTTCCACTGTAAACACTTTTGAATAACAAAATTTCACATATTTCAACTTGTATCGAGGATCCAAGAGAATAGAAACCATGAGCAACATGTTAACTCTATCTGAATTGCCCCGATATCTATCAAATTTCTCCTTCATCCTTACAACCATGCTCCGTATGTAAGAATCACTACTACAAGAGCACTCAATTAAAAGGGTTTCAATTTTGAAAACCTCGTGAAAGTAAACATTTGCAGTAACATAAAGAGTGTCAGAAAATCATTTGGTAGCATCAAAAAAACATTTCAAAACCTTGTTAATACGTGTGCACTCTTCCAATCTTCCTCGGTGGGTGGGACCAAATTAAGTTCGGAAACGTTGGTTCTTCTTCTTACATTCTTTCAAATGCTTTTTGAAATTTCAAAACAGTTTCTAACATTAAGTACGTAGAATTCCATCTAGTTGGAACATCAAGACAAACAGACGACTTTGATGTATTTTTTTTCTTGAGCAATACATACTTGAAATTGTTGAGATCCACTAGGAGAACTCACATACTTTATTAATGCTTGGATACGAGAGATAGAGTCTTGTATTTTACTAACTCCATCTTTCACAATAAGGTCCAAAATATGTGCACAACATCATGTACGAAAGTATTCCCTATTTAGAATGAGTCCATTCTTTTTTAGAAGTTTTCTTCGTAAATACTCGATAGCAATATCATTTGCACTAGCATTATCTACAGTAATTGTGCCAACATTGTCAATCCCCCAATCAAATAGGCATGATTCAATTACCCTCCCAATCTTTTTTTTCCTTTGTGACATGAAATAAGATAAAAGATAATTACTTTTTTATGCAATCTCCATCCCTTATCAATAAAATGAATTGTAAAACACAAGTATGAGAGATTCTGAATGGAAGTCCATAAGTTGGTGGTTAGACAAACATGAGCTTCTGCTTCAACCAAACAATTTTTAAGTTTATTATTCTCATTGGCATAGATTTTGAATGCATCTCTAACTAAGGTAGTCCTCGAAATCGGCCTAAATTTCAGTTAAACAGCTGACATGAATTGTCTGAAACCAACACATTCGGTAATTTAAAGGCGACTCATCTGGGATAATCATCCTAACAAAAGCTTCCCTTGATAGGTCATGGTCATATTTCCAAGAAACAGGACCAACCTCAGTTTCTGACTTTTCCATGGTTCGAGAAGTCAAAGTTTGTTGTCCCCATATCGGCTCGGCAACCTTATATATTGGAATTTTTGTACATTTCTCCATAATATATTTTCGCAGTGGCGTTGTGCCATTAGTGGTTGTCCATGCATAATTTGAATTACAATAGTTGCAGAATGCCCTAATCTCGCCATTGTTTATCTTTCGCTTTGTATAACTTGCCCAAACATCAAACACTAGTTTGCTTGGCTTCTTACACTTAATTTGAACTTCTGATTTTGAACTTCTGATATATTTGTCTCATTTGGTGTAGTTTCAAATATGAGTTGGTTACTTCCAATAACATCATCAGTGGTTGACATAGTTCATAAGTAACACATAGAAGTATAGAAAACAATTCAATTGCATGATAGAATATTAAACTTTGGCATGCATAACCAATTTACGTTTGTTCTAATTCCATTTCACAAATCATTGTATTTCATAAAATATATATGATAGAATAAGGCTCTTCAGCTCTAAAACTTGAATTAACTCCTAGAGCTTGTTTCTAACTAATTAGGTTTGTATTTAGACCTAAAGTTTTGGAACTAGCAAAAAGAACTTCTATAAAACTCCGTAAAAACTCAACACATCAGAGATTAAATGATTTGAAGAATACGGTAACTAAATGATTCAAAACTATAAACTAAAAAAAAGACAGGATAGATGAATTAGAATACTACTGACAAATGTAAGTGATTTTGAGAAACTAATAATGCTAACGGAAATTAAAATAATAGGTATGGAATCGGCCAAAATTGGAAGAAAACGACACCACTTATCCACCAGTATTGATTACCGAAATAGTTAGTAGATTTAAGGCTTTGGTGCTAAAGATGGCAGACAACAACAATTAACTCTTTCCCAAGCCAAGGGTGTACAGCAACCCACATCCAAAAAATAGAGGAATATAATATGGGAAGATGGTTAATCAATACTACAACCGAAGGGGAGAACAGTGCACCGCTCAGGACCTAATCGACAACGGTGACGGGTACGGGTTGACAATCAATGAAGCTGGCAGCGAAGAGCGGATGGCGGTGTGTTTTTGGCGGTTGCAGGGAGAAGGTAGCAGAGAAGGCTCGACGGTGCGGGATGCTGGGGTGGGGTTGTTGGCGGTGGTGGGTGGAAGACGATGAAGAAACAGTGGTGGCTTGGGACGCTTGAGGGGTGGCTACAGGATTGATGGCGTGGGGAAGAGGAGAAGCGTTGAAGGAAGAGCACCCCCAACCCATTTATAGTCAGTGTGGTGGTGGGGATTGGGGAATGACGAGAATGGGAAAGGGGGTATTTAGATTTAGGGTTAGGACTTTTGTTTTATTTTTAAAAATTCCTTTTAGTGGGGTGGGGTTGATGGGCCGCTTGAGGCCTCTTTTGAGTTTGGACTCTTGAATGGGTTTTAAATATGAAGAATATAGGAGCTTTCAAATCAAATTAAATGAATAATATGCTCTAATATTAATAATTTATCATATTACTATATATTTAATACAAATTTACGGATTGGATAGGATCTGATTTTAAAAATAATTCAATCCGATCCGATCTATTAATCAACGGATTTGTAAAATATGAATCCGGTCCGATCCATTAAAGTTTTAAAACCACTCTGATTCAATCCATTACAAAAGGATTGGATAGGATTTTAGTGTAGAATTTTCAAAAAAATATATATGTAATTGGAACTGGCTATCGAAACTTAATTGATTAAGAACTTTACTAAGTGTCTCCAGAAATGAATAACTTAGAAGCTGTCGCTTTATCATTACGGTAACATATATACTCACAAAGGAGGACAGTGTTGAAGCGATTAAGTTCCAAAGCCCCCCAATCATCATATCCGTTGGTACTATGCCATTATAATGCGACCCTAAACTTGTCGATTTTGTTCCGAAAATATCCTCTCTCAACCGGTAATTAGTGACTCCTCAACTGCTTTCTTCAATTGCTTCTCAATGCAAGATGTCCACGTCACTTCCCAGCAATTTCCACGTGGACTCTCTGAAATAAAAGACCATACTAGTGTCCATTCGTTCCGAGCATACAACACACAACAACGAGAGTGGTCTCTCAAGAAATCAAGAAGCACGGACTCGGAGCTAATTCCATCGGAGGAACTTGTTTTTCTTTCTAGGGTTACGAGGGGAACCATCCAATAGCACTCTCTACAATCTCATCTCACAGCATCCTCCTACTCCGAGCTAATTCCAAATACGATCTCAGCCTGGTGGAGCGAAATACAAGGAGCGAGGCAGGCCGTGGAGGGAGAGAGCATCATGTTTGAAGCAGCTACAATGGCAACTGCGATGGCAGCTGATCTCGGACCAGAGTTTGTTAAGATGTCTGGAAGAGTGGTCAAGAAGCTCTCCGATGTGAGAAATGGGGTACAATGGGCGGAGACAACATCACGGATAATCGGCGGCATCTTGAAAGATGCGAGAAGCGGGGATCTGAGTCGCGGTGCGACGGCCGCGTGCTTGTTAAATGAGCTCGAAGGGATACAGCGTGAAGGAGAGAGGATCACGACGGAGTACAGGAGAAAATTCGGCGTGAAGACCGGGGAGAGGTGGCTCAATAGCATTTTCAAACCCATTTCGCTCTCATCCATAGGAGACGATGTCAACAATATGAAGAGAAGACTGGATGCCTTCAAGGAGTCCGTAGATATTGTCAATGCTTTAGGCATTTCCATGTCACGAGCTCAGTCTCTCCGAAGAAGACGATGCTGTTGCTTCGTTTCTCCTGCATTGATCCCCTGAACTCTGTACAGATCCTGCTGGATGATATCATTGTTTTTTCTTCTGAAGAATGTAAATATCATTCTTATCTTGTAAATCAATTAGATCATGCGCATTCTTTACTATTCTTTACTCCTTGTGTAAAACTTTCACATCAAAAATAAGGCCAGGAATTGTATGATTTTGAAAGAAATATGAAAAAATCGGATCTTCATCTTTTGGATAAAATGTCTGTTGTCCAACGAATTAGCCATCTTATGCTTAAAAAAACCATCTGTCTTTGACATTTTCGAATTATAGAAAGACAGAAGATGATAGTTTATTCAATGGCAAGAACTTGGAATACATAATTCTCGAGTTGAAAACATGCTCTCCTATAAAAACAATTTGGTCACTGTGAGCTGAACCTCCTTTTATAATAAAAAAAAGTGATACCATTTCAAACATTTAAAATCTCACAGCCCATTCCCCTTTCATCATCTCCAATGGGCTACAAGAATTACCCCTAAACGCATCCTACGTAGGTCCTCTGAAAGAACAATTGCAACCACCCCCTCCCGCCCCCTCCAAATACATACTTGACCCGCCCTCCCCGTCGTAGACTTCTCTGGTAATCCTCAAGAAGAAACGAGATTCCTCTGAACGAAACCTGGAGATGGTCCCAAGACATCCCATCATTTTAAAGAAGAAACCCAATCGATAAACTGTTGTTGGATTAGAGTACCGGAAACATGAGAAACTAAGACATGAATTGGGTAAATGAAAATGGAAAGTAGATGTTTTCCGAGGGTTCTAAAGCATCCGCTTTTTCTACCCCGGTTTCTCTCAAATCAACACTTCAGCCACCATCTCCATAAATCCTTCCTTTGATGTCGCTTTCCTTGCAATTAGTACAAGAACCTCCACTTCGTCCTCATCATCAACCTGCATATATTTCAAAATAATATTGTTCATTCTTGATGGGTCTCACGTCAAGACCCAAAGTATAATCCTTCAGTACGCACGCCTCCCCATTCCCCACCCTCCCATCATCGCCCCTTCCTGTCGTCGTCACCTCCTCCACTAGGAAAAATTCACCCTCAAGGGGAAATTGCATTAATGCTCCCAAAATTTTGTCCCTTTGTTGGGATGCCCTTGCAATACCCTAGGTGGGAACCCCAAACCCCCATATAATCACCCCCGGTCCCATTTTACAATCCTTATCTGATAGCAAATCACTGACCCTCACATCTTCCTGTCAGTTCGGGCCCTGTATGTATCATTAGCACCCTTTTCGCTATCATCCTCGAAAAGCACGCACCCATCAAATCACACCACCCTTGCCACCCATGTAAAACAATAGCCACACCCACTCATCCCTACTGCACCCACGTGGCTAAACCCCTCATACCCTTTTACCCTCCCTTTGAAGCCTAAGGGATGCAAACCTTACCCAACAGCCATCCCCAACCCAACTCCTATTCCAAGACGTCACCCAAGCAAGACTGCTCCACCTTGGTCCTCCTGACACCCTCTCCTCGTAACCCTCAGACCTCGTTCGGTACCTGGGGTAAACCCCCCTTAACCCATTCCCTCTCTCTCCTATGTGGGTCCCACCTTCCCTCTTTTTAATACATTAAATAAATTAATTTTCTTTTATCAATTCCATAAAAAAATAATATATTATAACATCATATCATATAAAAATTATAAACTACTCCACTTCTAAACACTTTTCCAAACTTCAATACAATCACATCACAATAACTACACACTTTTTCAAACTTCAATACAATCATATCACAATAAACCCACTTCAAACCCACCCCCAGTTTAACCCTCTATCCAAACACCAAAACACAAAAACGGGTTACTCTATGCCAGTTTAACCCGCCCTAACCCGCATACCAAACGCACCCTCACTGTCCATCCGTTACCACCGCTTGCTTCAAATGCCTGGAACACGACCATTTGAAGCGTCGCTATCCTAATACCTTTGTCTGCTTCGCTTGCCAAAGTTCTGATTATATTGCATCCACCTTCCCCCAACCAACCCTATGTCCACCCACAATCCACACCAAAATGTCGAGCCCTCACAAACGCGTAAGCATTGATCCTCACCCACCATGCAACGCCAAGCGTATGTTCCCATGACCACCGGAGCAAAGCCCTCTGCCTCCGAACATTGTCCTTTGGCCCCTCGTTCGAGGGATCCTTCCTCATATGCTGAAGTTATCATCAACCCCATCTAGCGAGCCAAGGTATTCGTGGAATCCATCCTCCCAAGCGCCAGCTGCTCCTTTGTCTCAGCGTTGAGTTCTCAAGGAGTTCTCCTCCTTCAATTGAGCCAAAAATGCCCTCATCAATGAGTTCGGGGAAGATGCCTTTTGCCTTTTCAAGAAAATATCAAAAAGCCTATTGGGAGAGATGGCCACCGAAAAATGTATAACATCCTAGGAACATCAGTGATTTCACTAGACGAAGCTACCATGTGGTTCTACAGTACAGGTGGTCTCCCTCTTATGTGCCTTGGACGTCAACCCTTTTAGATGGTGGTTATTGGCCTCCGCTAACCACCGTTAACCGTGCATCCTTAACAACCTCGCCAAATTACTTCGGCAAGTTCGTAGCCTTCGAAGTTCCCTTTCTCTTACAAGACTCCAACGATGCATCACTGGCCAAGCTGTAGTTGACATCCCCAAGGTTCAGGCCATCCTGAAGGGAATCGAAATCATCACGACAGATGGCATCTTTGGAGCTTTGTTTCACCCAATCGACAAGTTCCACGAAGTATCCTTCACCCATTAAGGTGTCCCCCACTCGAAAACACTGCACACAACATCCTCGGTAATAAATACATACTAAATGAGCAACCACAAAAATCTTCCCTCGCTTGGAATCTATAATAAGGTATCTCACCACCGATTATCGAACTTCACGACGGTGGAGTTTGACTTATGTCTTGATGCCGCGTGGGAAAAAGCGTGGATTGACCTGCTGCCATTCCCCACACACCATGGGTTCTCCTCCGATGCCAATTTTCGATTCACCAAAGATCTCGATAGAGAGTCCGCTGAGAATGCAATCCCCTAGCTTGAAAGCATGGGTACTACCATCAATGAAAATATCCACAAGCGGGCAACATGGCTACCATCCATGCGAGCCATGGAGATGATGAAACAAGTACTTGACGCTGATAAACTGAGAAGGTTGTTAACTTACCCCCTCCACTTCACAATTCAGAGCCCCGGAACCTTTGTTGATCAAACCTGCAGAAGCCTTTGTCCCCAGCATCAGCGCCCCATTGCATGGCACTCCAACTTTGACTTCACCTTCAGCTCTAGTTGTAAAAACCCTCCTTTACCCAAATGATCAGAAATGCTTGGTCACTCATGATTTCTGGACACAACCTTTTCCAAAAGTGGCACCTCAAGATTAAAAGACTCAAAACTGACCACCTCTCCTGGAAATGGGAACACATCGAACCTTTTGGCAGAGCATCTTCAATCCTCCTAAGCAAGATAAAAGATCTTGAAGATTCCCTTCAAGAAACACACCATAATCCTGCCACTCTCGCTAAGCTATCTATAGTTAGATCATTGCTCGTGGCCTTCATGCACAAAGAGAACCCGACCCAAGGGGAACAGACTACAAAAGTCCCCCAAAGACCTAACTTCCTAGCTTTCCAACTAGTAACGAAAGCTCCTGCATTTTCCAAAAAACAAGTGAAGTATAGGAAGGTACGTAAGGGGAGTACAAGTAATGTTAGGGCATCGAGGGACTTTATAAACTATAAACTTATCTCGGCTTAAACTAGTAATCATGGCTCGACACTTGCAATCTACTTCACGCATGATTATTATTTACAGTTTGCTTCTAGTAAGGTAGTCGGTCTTCTAAGGGGGTGGAGAGGGAGCCGAGTGCTTTCAAGAGAAGGAGGTCACGAACTACCCTCTTTCTTTTTGTACCTATGAGTAGGTATGATTTTGAGATGTACTCAGTACTGCTCTGGATCAGGTGAGTATATCATAATGTCATCCACAAACACGAGTGTGACCCTCACTACCTTTTTTGTTTGAACTTCCTTCTCTTCAAGGAAGTTGTCCGAGGCGGACTCTCGTGCCAACAACCAACACTAAGTAGGTTTTAGTGTGATCTGACCCGCAAGCTGACGAACTGCTTTTCACCCTATATAATTTGATATTATTGTTGTAGTATTAGGCAAAAAGTGATTATCAAAGCCGCATATATTAAACATTAAAAATGTGGTGATTTTTTATTTAACTTGGGAAAGTTCCATGGTTGACTCGGGAAGGCACTTAACAACCTATGTTAACTAACTTTAGAAAATGTATCATTTATGATTTTCTGCACAAAATGTTTTTTTTATTTTTTTAATGCTAATGAAAACATGCAAAATAGAAACAAATGTTTTTGTCGAAGAATGATGGTTGCATGGGATGGTAACATGGAATGGTGACATAAAAATCCAGTGGTTTTTGCAGATAGAAACTCGGAGGGAATAGTGGTTGCATGGAATGGTAACAAGTACGATTTTGTCGTAGAGGTGATCTTGACTCACTCGGTTTCTGTAGCTTTGGCAAGTAAGGCGGATAACTCCCATCTAATGATGACCTCAATGGATAGTATTGTGGGTGAATCCGCAAATATGGCGTTGTGGGCTGAGTTGCGTCGGATTAGAGTGAGATTTTCAAATATGGCATGGACGATAGGCGGGGATTTTAATGTAACACTATATGCAGAGGATAGGACAAGAAGGAGAGGTGTGCGGGCTCTTGGTTTGGTATTATTTGGTGAGGCTATGGAGGAACTTGGCCTCGAGGTTATGGATGCTACTAACTGTAGATACATATGGAGGAGCTCATTATCTTGTTCGCGCATCGATCATTTTCCGTTATCAATTAAAGCTATGGAGATGTTCAACTTGTTTAGTACGACGTCCCTTCCCATATCTAAATTGGATCATATGCCTCTATGTCTCGACTCTTGCAATGGCAGGGGGTCTTCTTCATAGTTCAGACTTGAGAGATGTTGGCTGCTGGAAAAGGGTTTTTGAGATATGATATGTTCTTCCTGGTTGGGGTTGGTGGTGGAGGGCTTGGCTACTGTGACATTTGCATCGAAGTTGGATGCACTACGATGTAGATTTACGGTGTTCAAGAGGGGGACTCAGCCAGAGTGGGAGTTAAGGAGGGCTCAAGCTTAGGAGGAGATAGGGAAATTGGATTTGATGGAGGATGATAGGGAGTTGGACGAGGAGGAGCTTGTGAGCCAAGGGGTGGTCCAGAAGATCTTGGAGGAAGAGGATCTGAAGCGGGAATGTGAGTGGAGACAAAGATTGAGGCAGAGGTGGTTGAAGGATCAACAAATCCTTGTGTGATGGGTAGCTACTTGTCACCAGAACTGTAGAGATAGATATTATTATGCTATGTACATGTTTGTTATTTCTTTGTTTTCTCTGGACTACTTTGTACTTTACCCTTAAGGTCTCTCCCTATATAAGAGAGCATAGGGTTTCTCTGAATAATAGATCACTGTTTTCTCCCAACATGGTATCAGAGCCCAAGCCCTAGGACTCCATCCCTCTCCCCAACCGCCGCCCTCTCTCCTCCTTCTCTTTCCGTCTCCTCCTGCTCGGATCCCCCAAAGCTGCCAAACCCCAGGCGGCCCCCTCCAGTCCCGCTGCTACCCCCCGGCGACCGCTAGTTCTGCCGCAACCCCCCCCCATGGCCCTAGCGGATTCACGGTGCCCCAAGGCGTACCCTAGCCTACCTTCAGTGTGCCCTGGCCGATCCTAGGCGATCTTCGACGTGCCCGGACTCGTCCCTTCCTCCGGATAGATGGATTTGAGTGCTTAATGTCTACATACGCACTCGAATCCTATGCAGTTTGTGTAGACATCTATCACTTTGTCTACAAACCCTAGTTCTTCTCCAGCGGCAATATGTCAGAATCGAAGGTTGATATGCCCTCCATAGGCGCATTCAAAGGTCATGCGCCAATAGTCAAGATGGACGGGTCAAAGTATGAGCTCTGGGCGATGCAGTTCATGAGCCTCATGAAGTCGAATGGTAAGAAGCACATTCTTATCGAGGATGAGCCAGCAGAGAAGACAGGTATATATGCCTCGTGGGAGGCTGATGACTCCTATGCAAAGGTCTGGTTGTCAGGTACATTGACAATGGAGATTGCCAACGATGTCCTCCATCAGCCCACTGCCGAGGCGATATGGGATATCCTAGCTGCTACATATTCGCAGGTGCGAAATGAGACCAAGATGTTACAGCTTCAGCATGACATATTCACGATGAAGCAGAGCGGCAGACCTCTTCACTCCTTATACACATCCCTAAGGGGGATGTTTGAGAAGTTATACAGTACTATCCCACTCACGGCGACTCCTGAAGAGCAGAAGACATTTCGGAATGCCACCATGGTGGGTGTCCTACTTGTGGCCCTTGATCCTGAATATGACGCCGCCCGTTCTCAGATCTTAGCCGATGCAGTTATTCCTCCAGTAGAGGATGTTTACAGGAGACTCAGTCGCATTACAATTTCTTCCAGTTCTTCTACTCCACCCCCATCGGCGATGGCAGTTTCGCGTGGGAGAGGTGGCCCGTCTTCTTGTCGTGGACGTGGACCCCAGGGAAGGGGTGGTCGCTTTAGTCAGACATGTTCCTATTGTCACCGCACAGGACACTCGGAGGATACATGTTATTCTAAGCATGGGTTGCCAGCATCGGCACGTGTTGCAGAGCACTCTCAGTCCCAGTTGGCATCTACTGCAGACGACCGTTTTGAGGAACTTGTGGCACGTCTCCGCGATATTATGCCACAATCATCTGGTGATTCTTCTGGTGGACCTTCAGATGTTGCTGCTACAGCCTCCGCCAGTTCATCTGCTGCTGCTAGTACCTCAGATAGATCTACTGCATTTACACCGTCTCATGATATCTCTGATTGGATTATAGATTCGGGTGCCACACATCATCTCTGCCGAGATCGAGATAGACTTGAGTCCTACAGGGACATTCCTCACGGCCTCTCAGTGCAGATCGCAGACGGTACTCATTCCCCCTTGTGGGACAGGGGGAGGTCTTCCTATCCTCTATTATGCATCTACAGAATGTCCTACATGCTCCTGAGTTCTCGATGAATCTGTTATCTATTAGTCAGATTACGAAGGATTTGCATTGTCATGCTATATTTGACCCGTCTTCTCTTATTTTTCAGGACATACTAACGGGCAGGGTGATTGGCTGTGGCTCTGAGCAGAATGGTCTATATCGGCTGGTTCAGAATTCTTATGCTGGCGTCTCCTCTCATTCTACCGGACCAGTTTCTCCGTACATCTGGCACCTACGTTTTGGTCACCTCCCGCTCCAGAAAATGCGCCATCTTCTACCTCAGATCTCTCCCAGTTCGTCCTTTCGTTGTGAAGCATGTCAGTTGGGAAAGCATCATCGGTCGAGCTTTCCTAGTCGTCAGAGTCGGAGCAGTAGCTCCCCGTTCAAGTTGTTTCATATAGATATATAGGGTCCAAGTCGTGTACCTGATCATCAGGGGCACAGATTTTATCTAGTGGTAGTGGATGATTTCTCCCGTGTATCTTGGGTCTTTCTTTTAAAGAATAAATCTGAAACAGGTGATGTGATCAAGAATTTAATTAATGAAGTGCAAAATGTGTTCCCTTCTACTGACAAATATGTTCGTACAGATAATGCCCTAGAATTTTACACACGGTCCCTTTCTCAATTTCTTTCATCAAAGGGCATTATTCAGCAAACCACTTGTGCGTACACATCTCAGCAGAATGGTGTGGCAGAAAGAAAGCATCGCCATCTCCTTGACATTACTCGAACCCTACTGATTCAGAGTTGTGCTCCTATTTCTTTCTGGGGGATGTTGTTCTTACCGCGTGCTATATGATCAATCGTATGTCATCCTCTGTTCTTGGTGAGAAAATACCTCTCTCTATCATTTTTCCTGACAAGGAATTATTCTCACTTACTCCACGTGTCTTTGGTACTATGGCATTTGTTCATCTTTTGTCTCCTGGACTTGACAAACTCTCTCCTAGAGCTGTCAAGTGTGTCTTTGTTGGTTATTCTCGGACTCAGAAGGGCTATCGGTGTTATGATCCCATAAACATGAAATACTTCGTTAGTGTTGATGTCACATTCTTTGAGTCTGTTATGTATTTTTCTCCTGCAGGTGACAGACTGGTACCATCCACTACCAATGATGATGTCTATGTTCCTCCACCTCCTACTTGGAGTTCACCTGAGTCTCCTCATGTTTCTGCCCCTACATCAACTTCACCACCACTACCTCCACCTCCACCTCTTCCACGACCTTCCATTCCACCTCTACCAAAATTCTATATGCGCCGGTCAGGTCCTGCTCAGGCTACACGTCAGCCACCCATCACGCCTCAGGTATGTTCAGATGGCATTACTACTGACGGGTCAGATATGGTACATGTGCAGGATTCTTCATTGCAGGAGGAAACTACACCATCCGGTACAGCAGAAGATGATCTTGATATTCCTATTGCTATCCGGAAGCAGAAGCGGATGTGGCCTCTTATCCCTTTGCTTCACAGGTGTCGTTTCATCGTCTCACTGGCGACTTTCAGAGATTTGCTGCAGCCTTGTCTTCCGTGGATATACCACGGACCTACCAGGAAGCTATGAAGATTGATTGCTGGAGATTGGCTATGGAAGATGAGATGCGTGCATTGCAGTCTCGTGGCACATGGTCTTTGGTTATTGCTCCTCCTGATGCATCTATTGTGAGCTGTAAGTGGATCTTCACAGTTAAATATCATGCAGATGGCAGTCTAGATCGGTACAAAGCACGTTTAGTCGTGCGTGATTTTACACAAACCTATGGCGTGGACTATATGGACACTTTCTCTCCAGTAGCTCGACATTCTACCCTTCGCATTCTCTTATCTGTGGCCGTGGTCCGTGACCGGAGTATATCTCAACTGGATGTCAAGAATGCCTTTTTGTATGGAGATCTGTAGGAGGAGTTCGACTTCCTATTGTTGTCAGGGGGAGATTGTTCTAGCTCTTTCTTTTCATTTGCAGAATGTTTTACATGCTCCATCCTTTCAGATGAATCTTTTGTCTATTAGTCAAATTACAAAAGATTTACATTGTCGTGCCATATTTGATCAGGACATACTGACGGGCAGGGTGATTGGATGTGGTGGCCATAAGCAACGAGGATTGTATAAGCTTACCATACCATCTCATGTTGGGATCGCTACTATTCCTTATGGATCTGTTTCACCGTTCATGTGGCATCTACGCTTTGGACATCTTCCTCTTCAGAAGATGTGTCATATTCTCCCTCAATTATCTACTCGTACTACCTTGGATTGTGAAGCCTGTCAGCTTGGAAAGCACCATCGCTCTTCATTTCCGTCTCGTCAGAGTCATGACAGTAGTCAGTTGTTTGAGTTATTTCATTTTGATATTTGGGGTCCTAGTCGTGTTCCTGATCATCAGGGACATCGTTTTTATTTGGTTGCTGTTGATGATTACTCTAGACTATCTTGGGTGTTTTTGTTAAAACATAAGTCTGAAGCTGGTGCTCTAATCAAGTCTTTCCTTATTGAGGTCGAAAACATTTTCTCCGCTAATGTTAAAATTATTCGTACGGATAATGCCTTTGAATTCTCTACCTTACAATTATCTGCATTTCTCAGATCTATTGGTATTATTCATCAGACCTCTTGTGTTCATAAGTCACAGCAGAATGGTGTAGCTGAACGCAAACACCGTCACCTTCTAGACGTCACACAGACGCTTTTGATTCGGAGTCGAGCTCCCCATTCTTTCTGGGGAGATGTTGTTCTTATAGCTTGTTACTTAGTAAACAGGATGCCTTCCACCATGCTAGGAGAAAAGGTTCCCTTCTTGATTGTGTTTCCCAAGAAGGACCTATTTTCTCTCACTCCCAGAGTTTTTGGTTGCGTCACCTTTGTCCACAATTTTGCTCCTGGTCGTGACAAGATCTCACCCAGAGCGGTCAAATGTGTTTTTGTTGTCTATTCTCGTACCCAAAAAGGATATCGTTGTTTTGATCCTGTAGGACGGAGATATTATGTGAGTGTTGATGTCACATTTTTTGAGTCTATTATGTATTTTTCTCCTACATGTGACAGATTGTCCAATGGTAGTTCTGAAGAAGATGTGGTTGTTCCTCCACCACCTCCTCCTCCAACTCTGCCTACTCCACCACAAATCTCTCCACCAGCATCTCCATCTCCACCTCCACCTCCACCTCCACCTCAACTCTTGCCACGTGTTTACACTCGTAGGACTTCTACTCACCCCGCTGCTCATATGCCCTCTACATCATCTAACACGCCTCAGGTATGTCATGAACATATTATTTCATCTGATGGTCTTTTGGATGGATCACAGGCTGAGACAATTATACAGAACAGTGTAGATGATGACCTGGAGGTTCCCATTGCTTTGAGGAAGCCTCATCGCCAGTGTGCTACTTACCCTCTTGCTGCACATGTTAGTTTGGATCATCTTTCTGAAGAGTACAGGAGCTTTGTTGTGGGACTATCTGCAGTTACTGTCCCACGACATATCAGGAGGGGTTACAGGACAATAGGTGGCATATGGCCATGGAAGAGGAGATGGCAGCCTTGCAGTCGCGGGGTACATGGAGTCTTGTGCCTGCTCCTTTGGGTGCCTCTGTAGTCGGCTGCAAGTGGGTATTTACAGTCAAGTACAAAGCAGATGACAGTGTGGATCGCTACAAGGCAAGACTTGTGGCACGTGGGTTCACCCAAACCTATGGGGTGGACTACCAGGATACCTTTTCCCCAGTAGCCCGACACTCTACGCTTCGTATCCTTCTGTCAGTTGCAGCTTCTAAGAATTGGCCTCTTTATCAGCTTGATGTGAAGAATGCATTCCTATATGGGGATCTACAGGAGGAAGTTTATATGCAGCAACCACCAGGGTTTGCTACTGAGAGGGAGTCTCAGAAGGTATGCAGGCTCCATAAGGCAATTTATGGCCTTAAGCAGAGCCCTAGAGCTTGGTATCATAAGCTATCGGAGCTAATAGAGCAACAGGGGTTTGTACGGTCTACTGCAGATCATTCACTTTTTGTCCAGAAGACACAGAGAGGTACCATTGCTAATCTTGTCTATGTAGATGATATCATTGTCACAGGGGATGATGAGCAAGGCATTCAGACTGCCAAGGAATTCCTTGGTATGCAGTTTGTGACCAAGGATCTTGGCACTCTTCGATACTTTCTTGGACTGGAGTTTGCAAGGAATCAGCGTGGTCTTGTGATGACCCAGAGAAAGTTTGTGATGGATCTGCTTTCTGAGACAGGTATGACAGAATGCAAACCTGCTACTATTCAATGATCCAGGTGTGAGATTGTATGATGATGACACTGAAGAGGTTGTCAGTAGGAGATACAGAGAGCTTGTTGGGAAGCTCTGATATGCCACCATCACCAGACTAGATATTTGCTTTGCAGTGTGCAAAGTGAGCCAGTTCATGGAGCACTCCAGGAAGGTGCATATGGATGTGGTTCAGATGATTTTGAGATATCTGAAGAACTCACCTGGTACTGGTCTCTTCAGCAGGGATACATCCCTTGAGGTGACTGCATGTGCAGATGCAGATTATACAGGGTGCCCCAAAGACAGGAAGTCTACTTCTGGCTTTGCTGTTTTTGTAGGCAACTCCCTTGTTTCATGGAAAAGCAAGAAGCAGACAGTGGTTGCAAGATCCAGTGCAGAATCTGAATACAAGGCCATGGCACAGGGAAGTGCAGAGATGATGTGGGTTAGATCCATATTGACGGACCTTGCTGTTGAGGTTCCTCTTCCTATGCAGTTGTTATGTGATAATCAAGCAACTCTGTTTATTGCCAATAATCCTGCTTTCCATGAACGAACTAAACATATAGAGGTGGATTGTCATTACACTAGAGACATGATTCAGAAAGGTCTCATATCCACCACTCATGTTTCTACTGGAGATCAGACAGATGATATCTTCACCAAGGCACTTACTAGAGGTCCTTTCCATAAGTGTTGTACCAAGCTGAGCATGATAGATATTTATGCTCCAGCTTGAGGGGGAGTGTTGAGATTGTTGAGATAATTATGGTAGTTGTTGAGATAATTACGTTAGTTTTCTATTTTTTGGTATGCCTCTCTTATGTAATTAACCCAGGGCTTTTCTCCTATATAAGAGAGCCCTAGGGTCTCTTCTATCGTATGAAAAATGTTTCTCCCAACATCCATCTTTACTATTGGGCGCGGGACCTTTGAACGCGCCTATGGAGGGCATATCAACCTTTGATTCTGACATATTGCCGTCGGAGAAGAACAAGAGTATGTAGATGAAGTGATATATGTCTACACAAACTTCATAGGATTCAAGTGTGTATGTAGACTTTACGAACCCAAATCCATATATCTGGAGGAAGAGACAGCTACGATCAAGGTAGCAAAAGTCCGGCTAGGGCAAGCCGGGAAGATGAAGACGAGGCGGCAGGCTGGGGTGCTACGACGTCACTTGGAGGGGACCCGGGGGGGTCGGGCGGCACTGGGGTGGACCCGGGGGGGGGGGGGGAGGGGGTCCGGCGGCACTGGGGTGACCGGAGGGGAGGTCCGACGGCGGTGGGAGGGAACCGGGAGGGTCCTGGGGGACTGGAGGGTGGCCCGGGAGGGGGCGGCGGCGACGGAAGAACGAGAGGGGGGGACGGCGGCGGCGGAAGAACGAGAGGAGGAGGGGGGCGGGTGGGGAAGCCCTAGGGCTCTGATACCATGTTGTGAGAAAAACCTAATCTATTATTCAAGGAAACCCTAGCTCTCTAATAAGGGAGAGACCTCAAGGGTAAAATACAAAGTAGTCCAGAGGAAAAATATAAATGGCGAACGGGTACATAGTATATAATAATATCTATCTCTAAAAATACGATATAAAAAAATTATACAACATGTAAGATATAATTAAAAGTGTGCAAAAGAAAATAGCTAGGTAAATCATCCTCACAAGAGATAAATTTTTAAACATTTTTAATTAATATGGAATGTCCAAGCTTCGTGGATAGTCTGTGGTCTTAGTCCGGGTGAGACCTTACACTATTACTCTAACGCAAAAAATAAGAACTTAGGGTCGGGTGCCCTCGTAAGTATGTGGTGGGGTACAATGCATCCTAACTAAATTCCCCAACACATCCACTTGGCTTCAATTATAAGATTATAACTCTGATTGCCAAAGCAATTTCCAACCCACAAATCATCACGAACTGCCCAAGTCCACTACCCACGTGTAAGAGTCCATGTGGCATAGGGCACAAATAAGGTATAGATTAGCAAGATTATTTTAACCGTAGTCCGAATCACCACGAATAACCCAATCCTCCTTATGCGCAGGAGACTTATATCCCATTCCCAACTTCATTAAACCACATTTCCCGGACTTCACTCTTAGTGCTCCCACTCAGAATACTAATCAATGTGGCCTATACTATCTAGTACACGAGTGTTAACTCTAAGTGAACAAGCAAAACACTAGACCAACACTATGACTACTTGTCCCGCACTCGAAGCACCGGGATAAAGGCACGCAAGTGTTGAGGCTGAACAGCGCGTGGTGACTCCTCGGTGTGCCAAGCAACATGTCCTCCAACCGTCGCAGCTACATAGTAGTGGTTGGGATCGCGGCTCTCTAGGCTTCTACCTGGGGCCCCAAGGGTGCATGCCCCTCCCTTGACGCGCCTACTTCATCTACCCGAACAACGTGCCATCCACATTCATTGAGCTAATTGGGTAAATATTTATTATACAGCTCATCATCTTAAAATATCGCATACATTGTAGTGACTAATAATGTGGAAACCAACTCATATGGAAGTGCAACATCTGTTGGTGGCCCATAAGGCATCAAAACTAAAGCAACCCCTAGACTAATAAAAATCACCCATTTCAGCTTGATAATTTGGAATCTCTTGGAAGTTATATATATTTGCTTACAACTGATGGGAGCACCCACCAATTCCAAAAATCCAACCATCTCACCTCCATAGGCACCACATAATCAGCCTCATGTAACTAAACACTCTAAACAAAACCCTCCATCGAATGTCGAATCAAATTGCATAATCATGACAATAAAAAAAATAGTAATCTGATTCCTGACAGCTCAATCCCTCCTATCACATGGACGATTCTAATCCAGAGATTTTAAAATGATGTAAAAGATTGAGTGTGGGATTAGTATAGGATTCGGCATCACCGACAGCATGGATCCCAACAAAGGCATACAAGTAAACAGTTGCAATGATTAATATTTTTTTAAATAAGTGGCTAATGAATATGATGTTGAGGAGTTCTGAAATTCGAACAACACCATATGAACATACAACAAATTTAGTTCCTTCACCGATTTTATAATGGACAAGGTATGCAAAAGAAAATGATAAAGCTAAGTAGCAGCGACTACCATGCATCTGTTTTGTACAGAAGAAATACATCTAAGAAGTGCATTACACGAATCATCCCTCACTTACAATCAGTTCATGCTAAAGTTTGTTATACAATCAAGTTGTGATAAAGATATCAAGATATTCTAAATGATGGTAGATGAATTGATAAACAACATAATAGGTTCCATCAGCCTATGTGCCAAATTCAGTCCAACTGGAATAAATCTAAAATCTATTTTAATTAAAATGGTGAATACACATATTGATCCAAATGATAGCAAAGAAAGCACGATCCAGGTTCCATCTAAATATTAAAGAAACCCAACTGCATAGGGATATGATAGCATGGTGATTCATCCGCCTAAAAGATTGTTTTATGGGGTGTGATACTGCCAACCTTAAATAAAATCTGCTCCCATTAAATCTCTATTCCATTTACGGAAGAAGGCAATTCCTAAATAAGGATATCACAGTAACATTCGGAGCATGTTAGAATGCTCCCACCAAATCAGGAACTTTCCTGCTGAATTAGCCCAAACCAAAACCGTGGTTGTACCATGAAATGGAAA
Source organism: Ottelia alismoides (assembly GCA_037367405.1). Classification (NCBI taxonomy): domain Eukaryota; kingdom Viridiplantae; phylum Streptophyta; class Magnoliopsida; order Alismatales; family Hydrocharitaceae; genus Ottelia; species Ottelia alismoides. The sequence goes on along the minus strand of JAZKJV010003696.1, from coordinate 2,994 downwards.
TCCAAACCTCCCCCTGCACAAGATGTCATCAACGAGCCTGTGAGAGTCATTTGCATATTTCGGCATCTCGTTGTCCATCAATTAAAAAATTACTTCAGAAGACAACTGCAATTACACCCTGATACATAAAGCAAACAGAAAGCCCAATCTGAAATTGGATCTTGGAAGTTGCAGTCAATCCAAATCAGGAGGGTCCAGCATGGGCACCTATTTTCTCAAGTAAGAACAACCACCAAAGTGTAAAACTTAAACCATACTCAAAACTCCAAAGCATCTCATGTAGGGAACATAGAGTGAACGATGATTAGATGTGATTTATGTCAAAAGAGGAGATATATCCAACCAAAATCACACCCACAAAAACATGTAAACTAAGCTTATAGTGAGGAAGATAGACGATCAAAATTCGTGTGGACACCACAGCAAGAGGAAGGGAGAGTATCGTACTTAAGAAAAATTGCAACCTCGGTTTCTTCACCCGTGAAGAATGAGTGCTTGATGCTCTGTTCGTGATGTAAAGCTGCACACAAGAAGGACCTTGTCCTTCTCCACACGGGGATGGTCTTGGACCGCCGATCCGAAGTGATCCGACGAGCTTCGGCAACACTTCGGCGAGGAGAGGGGAGGAGGAAGGGCTGGAACTCGGTTTGGGCATTTTGGGGAAAATGGGTTGGGTTATATGGGTCTTAACCCAGATTTGGATCCGGGTTCGGATCTGAATGTGACATGGGCCTCTCCTCGCCATTGTAGCCCTAAGTTGGGCTCCCGAACTTTGGTTTTTGCGTTCTTGGACTCGTTGGAAAGGTCTCAACAAACTCTACGTGATGGAGTGCTACAATTTTTTTTGAACAATGAATAAAAGAAGATTTTACAGTTAAGTCCAAGTCCAATTACAAGGGGTTTCACATCATAAAAATCCCAAAGGGAAGTCTCGTCTCTGAGACTTAATGTGATTCTAGTTGATTTCGAAATCTGACATCATCGCATCAAAGTCTCACAGCGGAATGGGCTCATAAAAATCTCAAAGAGAAGCGAAACCTATAAAAATCTCAAATGGAATTTGACTATGATTTCGATTTCATACCAGTGAACAAATGAGGGTACCTCTCCTCATGTCCGCCTCAGATTCCCACGCCGCCTCTTCGACGCCTTGACTCCACCACAGGACTTTGACTAAGGATATATCCTTCCTCCTTAGCCTCTTGACTGTACGGTCTAGTCTATGAACCGGCTCCTACGGGGAAGGAGAGATTCGGTTCCACCATCAAGTCCTCGTAGTTGATCACGTATCTAGGATCTTGAATGTACTTCCAAAGATTCGACACATGGAATACATCATGAATGCCTCAAGGTGTGGGGGAAGGGACACTCTGTGCGTCACCTTCCCAACTCAGGCCAAAATCTCAAATGGTCCCACAAAGCGTGGTGCAAGCTTGCCTTCGACACCGAAATGTTGATCGCCTCTCATTAGGGATACTCGTAGAAACACGAAGTCCCCAGCCTGTTATGATGAGGACTACTTAGACACACAAGGTTGGTTAAAATCATATCATTTAAGGTATGGATGTAGGATATTATACATGAAACTTAAGGTCTCGATGCCGCTAGTCAGAGCGCACTCTTCTGACGGCTCTGCGCGGTCAGCAATCTCTTCCTGACCGTCTCCACCACTCTAGAGGTCTCCTCTATGATCTGTGGGGTGAACAAGGTGTTGTCACCCACTTGCTGCCAACACAAGGGAGTGGTTCATCTCCTCCCGTACAAAGCCTCAAAAGGTACCATGTTTATGCTAGCGTGGTAGCTATTGTTGTAGTGAACTCGACTGATGGAAGGGGGTCCTTCCAGGATCCCTTCCAGTCAACAACGTAACCCGCAACAAATCCTCCAAATTTTGAATGGTCCTTTTGGACTGCCCACTGTGTGCGGATGGTAGGCTAAACTTATGCGTAGATCGGTCCTCAAGGCTCTCATGAATTCTCCCCAGTAGTGGGAAGTGAAACGTGAATCTATGTCTGACACTGCACTCCTTGGGTATCCGTGCAAACCGAATGACATGCTGGATGTATAATCTGGCTAGCTCAACCGTTGTATATGTCATGTTGACCGGAATAAAATGAGTTGACTTTGTCAACCGATCAACGATCACCCATTCACATCTTTCCCACTTAGGATGTGTGGCAATGATGTGACAAAATCCATGGAAATGATCTCCTATTTCCGCACTGGGATGGGGAGAGGATATAGTAAACCAGGAGGTCTATGGTGCTCTGCCTTCACCATCTGACAAGTAAGAAATCGACTAACATCGGCCATATACCTCTCATGCCCTCCCACTAAAAGTGCTGGCGGAGGTCTCGGTACATCTCGGTGCCGCCTGAATGAATAGAAAGTCTCGAACTATGCGCCTCATCTGGGATATCTCTTCTCAGCTCATCATCTGGGACACACACACGGTCCCCTTCCATAGGATGGATTGATGGACTCAGAATCCTTAGAACTCATCCTTCAAGCATCTATGGTATAAGTCCTGGATCGTCTGATCTGTCTGTTGCCCCAGGACATTTCTGTCCCCACAAGCTATTGTACTTCGCTGGCACGATCACTGCACTGAATGTACTCTCAATTGGATGACACTCACTAAGTGTAGTGAGCATATCCCAAGTCTGCAATCAAGTCGTTGAACCCTCAATGTGTGACCGCCTACTCAAGGCGTCTGCCACCACATTCTTCTTACCATGATGGTAGGAGATGGTACAATTATAGTCCTTCAGTAGCTTCATCTACCACCTTTGCCTCATATTCAGCTCTTTTGATCAAAAATGTATTTGAGGATATTGTGGTTAGTGAAGATCTCAAGCCACCCCGTACAAATAGTTACGTCATATCTTCAATGCAAATACAACGGTTGCCAAATTCTAAGTCATGAGTGGGGTAGTTGCTCTAGTGGTTCTTCAATTTGTCATGATGTGTAAGCCACAACATGTCCTTGTCCCT